>JAOEHX010027296.1:12735-42404 GCA_025448015.1 Bolborhynchus lineola | reverse complement strand
CATTCCTTCCCTCCAGCGTATCAACCAAACCACACAGCTTGGTGTCATCGGCAAACTTGCTGAGGGCGCACTCAATCCCACTGTCTGTGTCAGCAACAGAGATATTGAACAAGACCAGTCCCAACACCGATCCCTGAGGGACACCACTCGTTACTGGTCTCCAGATGGACATTGAGCCACTGAGCACAACTCTTTGAATGCAGCCATCCAGACAGTTCTTTATCCACCAAGGATAAGGCAGAAGTTCTTCCCTGTGAGTGTGCTGAGGCGCTGGCACAGGTTGCCCAGAGAAGCTGTGGCTGCCCCGTTCCTGGCAGTGTTCAAGGCCAGGTTGGACAGGACTTGGAGCGGTCTGCTCTAGTGGGAGAGACTGCGGCAGGGGGTTGGAAATGGATGATTTTAAGGTCCTTTCCAACCCAAACCATTCTACAGTCCTATGATTTTATGAACTCTAGACCAAAAATAACCTTCACACCCCTGAAAGGTTCATCACACCAAGTGAAGACTGACTCAATCAGTCTGCATTCCTCAGGGGATGCGACCAAACTTACATGAGTGACCATTACATTCTCCGTATTGTTCTCTGGAGTCTCTGTGTTCTCTGTGGCCACGTTTCCATTCAGCACCTCTTCTTTACTTTCTAGGTCATTAGTAGTAGTAGTTTTTCCCTCTTGGGCAGAGTGGGAGAGAATAGCTGCTATGGACAATTCCACTTGGAAATGCAAAAAGTTATTCCATGTGTATTTAAAAAATAAGTCCTGGAAACAAAGGAAAGACAAATTAACTTCTTCTACATACATCTTCCCATTTTTAACAACCGTATTATATTAGAACATTGCCCAGCTAGTTGCTCAATCAGCAGTTCCGCTAAACAGTTTGTGTGTCTCAGCATCCACTTGTAGCTGGATGTGCTTCATTTGCTCTGCTGTAACACACACTTTCCATTAAACGAACCACCAGATACTAATATATGCTAATATAATTTCGTCATAACAAATAATTTAGCCAGGCTGGATGGGGCAGGGCTTTAACCTGCCAGAGGGGAAACTGAGATGAGCTCTTAGGCAGAAGCTCTTCCCTGTGAGGGTGCTGAGGCGCTGGCACAGGGTGCCCAGAGAAGCTGTGGCTGCGCCATCCCTGGCAGTGCTCAAGGCCAGGTTGGACACAGGGGCTTGGAGCAACCTGCTCTAGGGGAAGGTGTCCCTGCCCATAGCAGGGGGTTGGAACTGGAGGAGCTTTAAGGTCCCTTCAACACAAACCACTCTGGGATTCTATGAATTACTAAGTAGGAAAATAACTTTCTGAAAGCCCACCCAGGTTCTATTGGCAGTGTTCAGAACACATCTCTGCTCACATATAGAAAAACTGATCTCTCAGTACGATGAGAGCAGACACACACAAGGTACTCAAGCTTTCCCAGTAACCAGTCTGTTTTGCATACACATTACTACACTTCTACAACAATAAATTCAAAGCATGGGGTTCAGTTCACAATACAAGTATCTGTATTTGTATTACAAAAGCTGCTGAGGATGATGCTCCTCTTTCAGGAGGATTAGAAAAATGACAGACACTGGCATACATGAAACAAACTGCATTGAGCAGATGAAAGAGCAGAAGTGTTTCCAGGCTGAAGTTATTTCTTCTCCCCACTCCCAGTGTCTCAGTGTGCTACTCACAAGTAATAAATTCATGGTACTGAGTCTGCATAGTTCCTGATTAATACTGGGAGTGTTTGTGTGAAGCAGAGCAGCTATTAGACGAGATCCATGAAGACGAGCATTCCCCAGTGGCTCCTCCAGGACTCCAATTGTCGTCAGGATTGCTGCTTTCTGTCAGAGAAACACATCATGAGCACCTCAGTCAGGACCAGCATCACCTCCAGCACACACACGCAGTGACCTGACCAAACACAGTTACTTCATTTCATAACTCTTCTCTGCAGGTAAGGCTAAACCAGTCCTGAGAAGCCCTTGGGGAGTTTGGTGAGGAGAAGCTCCCCATAACCTGGCTTCAGTGTGTACTTGAGCCCAGAACTCCCCCAAGTGCTGGGCTGAACCCCCAGGGTGTGAGCAGCAGCTCAGGGAGCGGATTCTCCTCTTCTGCTGCATGCAGGGTAGACCTTAGAGCAGGTCTCAGTGCCTAAAGGGGCTACAGGAAACCTGGAGAGGAGCTTTGGCCAAGGGCCTGTAGGGACAGGACAAGGGGAATGGCTTTAACCTGCCAGAGGGGAGACCGAGATGAGCTCTTAGGCAGATGCTCTTCCCTGTGAAGGTGCTGAGGCACTGGCACAGGGTGCCCAGAGAAGCTGTGGCTGCCCCATCCCTGGCAGTGTTCAAGGCTAGGTTGGATGGGGCTTGGAGCAACCTGCTCTTGTGGAAGGTGTCCCTGCCCATGTCAGGGGTTGGGACTGGAGGAGCATTAAGGTCCCTTCCAACCCAAACCATTCCATGCTCCTGAGGAAGGAGGAGATGTTCTACCTTGGGAGGATTGAGCAGCAGCTGGTGAAAATCCTTCAGCCGTGGTTCAATACCATGCAAGATGCTGCTATTGACAGTGTAAGACCTTTCAAATCCCTGAGTGTATGAGTCCATCAGTCCTTCCACTCTGCAAAGAAAAGCACAACAGTTAAGATCTGACAACATCTTAAGATGCTTTCCAGGCAAACTGCCCGTGATGGTCATCTTCCCTTCAAAAATAACCATAAAGATGAAGGACAGCAATTTCCAGATACTGAATATATTTCCATAACTACATTATATTAATACATCATTTACAAAATGCTATTTCCATAATCAAATCGGTGAATGAGCTGAATGGGAAGACAGGGACTAACCCATCCGCAGAGCTGACAAATTCCCAAAGGGCTTTCTGGGTTTTAAAACTTCACGAACACTGCTTCCCAAACATTCTCTGCCCAGAGAAGCTGTGGCTGCCCCATCCTCAGCAGTGTTCAACACCAGGCTGGACAGAGCCTTGGACAACATGGTCTGGTGTGAGGCACCTCTGCCCATAGCAGGAGGTTAGAACTGGATGAGCTTAAGGTCCCTTCCAACCCAAACCGTTCCAGGATTCTATGAAAATGGATATTTTCCATGTCTCATTCTCTCCCAAGAATTCCTTTTTGCCTTTCCTCCCTCTCCATAAAAAGAAACAAAAGGGAATATAGTTTTAAAAACCAAACTTAAAACTATACACCATATATGTAGCAATATATGCACACATCATTACACATATTATGCACGATGTACCACTGCCTCCCGCACTGCTCTAAGATCTCTGGTATTACAGACAAGGCTTGCCCCACACATGCAGAACTCAAGGAGCCCAGACAAGAACTAGTTGCCAACTGCTCCAACTGCCATGAGCTACAGCTACTGCATCAGAACAACCAAACACCTTTTTCTGTACTCAGTTCCACTAAGCACTTCTCACTAGGCCATGAAAATCCCCTTTTCTGACTAAATAAAGCTAGATTTGAGTTCCTGAAATCATTCCTGTGAGAGAAGCCACTGCTAACTTACCCAGAGCGCCTTGTTTCCAGCAACGTCAGAAGAACTTGTGTGCCATTCACTATGCAATTTTCAGTCTGTTCTCCATCAAACATATTCTTCAGGAGTTGCTCCACACATTCCTGCCTATTGAGCAACACATAGCCATGAGCAGCGTAAGAATTAGAAGCATTTGGCAGTTGCTTCAATCACTAAATATCCAATTCTGGGTTTTCTGGAGGAAAAGGCTGTGAATTCTGCTTTCTTTAAGACAGAATAAAGACATCCCTCTCTGCAGTCTCAAACACGAGTTCCACACCAGGTTTCTCAATTTGGTTGTTCATCACTATGGCAAGACATGGTTACAACCACCTAGAATCCACACCAAGATGTTGTTCTCCCTTGTCAACAGGATACAACTCTTACTTACAACCAAGTGTTAACTTTAATTTATGAAGGACAATATGGAGCTAGTTGCTAAAATTATCCATCCAATTCGCAGAGGAAAGACATCAAACAGTCCAAGTTGGCCCTTATCATTCACCAGTAGCACAGTAAGATCCAGGACCTGGAAACAGAGGCCAACCAATGCCAACTGCATCAAATACACACACTTTTAGTAGCTTTAGCTATTATCTCCTTGAAATATTTTAATGAATTCACCATCTCTTTGAGCCCCCAAACCGAGATAAGGTGCATTCCAAACACTGACACACTGGGCAACAGAACCAGTGGGTTTAACCTGAAACAGGGGAAGTTCAGGGAGCTGGAACTAGATGCTCTGAAGGTTCTTTCCAATCAAACCGTTCCATGATTCTATGATTCTATAAGGAAGATGCTCTTCCCTATGAGGGTGCTGAGGCGCTGGCACAGGGTGCCCAGAGAAGCTGGCTGCCCCATCCCTACCAGTGCTGGATGGGGCTTGGAGCAACCTGCTCTAGTGGAAGGTGTCTCTGCCCATGGCATGGGGCTGGAGCTGGATGAGCTTAAGGTCCTTTCCAACACAAACCATTCTATCAGTCCAAGACTGCTGGAGTCAGAATGAATAAGGACATTGGGTCCTTTCCAGCATCTGAAATGATTCTGAAACAGCTTTAGAACAGAGTAAATAGCACAAACATAACACTTTTCTCTCCCCTGTTTGCCATGCTGGATGAATAATAGATGGGAGGAACAGGAGGTTCAGGCTGGCGCTGGCGCTCTTCTACAGTTACTGCAGCCATGCTGGCTTCCCCTCAGTGTTCACATCTCCCCCTGCACCCCATGCTACTTTTGAGGATGCTACTGACATTTCTCCAAAGCCCAGGACTCAGCAAGTGCCTTTCTTGCCTCACAAAGTCACACATCCAGCTAAAACCTGTGTTGCTCAAGTTCACAGCCTCATTTTTGCTATTTTCTAACATTGGACAAAATCTCATTTACATTTGTATAAATAAAACACGAGATGAAAATCTAAAAATACATGAATAATGCATGAGGGCAAATGATTTTGATAAGTAGCAGCTAAATCCACTCCATCAGCACAAGCACAAGAGGCAGAGCCAGGAAAAAGAAATGAGTTTACTGTAATTAACTGAATTCACTTTCATTGCACACAGCCAACAGCTATTGAGGACCTAGATTTGATGTTCATTCCGTGACCCTGATGATGCTGCACCAGCTGATCATCAATTCTCTTCACTCTTCATCAGGGACTGTAGTGATAGGACAAGGGGTAATGGGTTCAAACTGAAACAGGGGAAGTTCAGGTTGGAGATAAGGCAGAAGTTCTTCCCTGTGAGGGTGCTGAGGTGCTGGCACAGGGTGCCCCGAGAAGCTGTGGCTGCCCCATCCGTGGCAGTGTCCAAGGCCAGGTTGGATGGGGCTTGGAGCAACCTGCTGTAGTGGAAGGTGCCGCTGCCCATGGAAGCGGTTGGAGCTGAAGGAGTTTTGAGGTCCCTTCAAGCCAAACCGTTCTATGATCCTGTCACTCACCTGCTCTCCTCTCCTTCCAGCAGCTTCCTGTAGGTGACAATCTCAACATCCAGGGCCAGCTTGACGTCCATGAGCTCTTGGTACTTGCGGAGCTGTCGGCTCAGGTCTGCCTTGGTCTGCTGCAGAGCATCCTCCAGCTCAGACAGTTTCTGCTTTGCATTCTTGATGGTTGTTTCCCCACGTTGCTCAGCTTTGGCCATTGCAGCTTTCAGCTTGGTGCACTGCAAGGAGCAGGACATGGTGAGTCTTGGCTGTCTCTTGCTACCTTCAGGAGATGGGGTTAAAGTCTAGTTGTGGATTCAGCCCAGCAGCCCCATCTGACAGGGGTTTGAGAGAGCTGGACTTGTAGTTTCTGTGCTCCCTTATGCTGCTCACAGGGGAGCATCTGTAACTGCGCCTGCTTTCACGTACTGCATGAGCTGGGCGTTAATGCAGCTCTAGTTGGAGCAGCAGGGCCCTAGCTTATGGGAAGTGCTACAGCACCATTTAATTTAGGTGTGGGAGAAGAACAGCAATTCACTCTCTGCCCTGCTGAAACACTCAGACCTGGCTCTTTGGTCTCACCAAGTCTTGGTGCTCACCTGGTCCTTGGTGCTCTTGACTTCTCCATTCAGCCTCTGGACCTTCTGTGTCAGCTCAGCTGCCTTGGTTTTTGTCTCTCGCAGGCTGTCAGTGTTTCTGCCTGCAGTAACTCTCAGCTCCTTGAACTAGAACAACCCAAAGGACACAGATGCGTGTCCCAGGACACGCGCTTTGAGTTAAATCAGGGTAAATCTGGAGGGGGATGGTGTTTCTCTGGGCTTGAAATTGGTCTGAAGAGAGGAACTGCACCCAAACCCTCCCTCTCCAGGTTTTCTCACCTTACTTTCATACCAGGCTTGTGCTTCTGCCCGGCTCTTGCGGGCAATGTCCTCGTACTGAGCCCTCACATCCGCAGCGATGCCACCCAGGTCCAGATCTCGGCTTTTGTTCCTCTTGATGACCACTGAAGCAGCAGAGATCTGGGTCTGCAGCCGGTGGGTTTCCTGGTGGTGACATGGGGTTGAGCTGGTCAGAGATGCTGGTCCCGCTGTGCTTCCAGCCCAGCCCCAAGCTGTGCCACCCACCCTGTGCAATTTGGTCCCACTTTGCGATGACCAAGCAGAGGTGGATTGCTGTTCACCCAAGGGATAACCACTGCCCTGTGCTACCTCTCTTTCCTTGTCCTTTGGGATCAGCAGCTTCCAAATCCAGCTGTTAAATGCAAGGGATGCTGGAGTGACAGAGCGCTGCCTTACCTCATTGTAGACCTTTCTCAGGAATCCAGCCTCTTCTTTCAGGCTTCCCACCTTGGCTTCCAGCTCTGCTTTGTTTAAGAAAACATCATCCACATCCTGCAGATGCGTTGGGGATAGAAGGAAGTTTGTCAGTGAGCAGACCCAGGGATACCCTTGGGCTGAGGGACTTTGAGTGCTGGTACCGTGACCTTGCGCCAAGTCCCAATTACACCACTGCTTCTGATTTGAGTTCAAGCAAAGCCAAGCTCCAGCTCCTGCTTGTACTTGTTTTGTGCGCTGCTGTTGGGAAATAAATCACCCCAAAGACCTGAGCCTGGAGAGGAGAGTTCAAACAGCCCCTTGCTCACCTTCTTCAGGGCAATAAACTTGCTCTCGGTGCAGGGCCGCTGGCTGCATTCGTCCTTGTACCTGCGTGGGAAAACGGGCGATCTTGATTGAATGCAGTGCAATTACACCATTGTTTGGGTTTCTGCAGGGCTCCTCTCAAGAAGTGAAACTCCTCGTCATTTTCCTTCTTCCCTAACAGTGTTTTGGGCTCTCGTTCCATTGCCCATGGGAAAGCAAACTTGTTTCAGAGAGGTTTCTGTGTCTCTATAAAGTGGCTGTGGAGCTGTTTTCGTTTGACCTCTGCAACAGCAAAAAACTGTTGAACGCTTCTAAACGTTAATGAATGGGATTAGGAGGGAGACAAAGAGAACCTGGAAGAGGGACATAGAATCATAGAATGCTTTTGGTTGGAAAAGACCTGAAGATCATCCAGTTCCAACCCCCTGCCATGGGCAGGGATGCCTCACCTTAGACCGTGGCACCCTAGGCTCTGCCTCCTCTTCCTCCATCTCTGTAAACTGGAACCTTGTTTTGTGTACCAAGATCATCTGTAGGTCTCTCCATCTACCTACTAGTCCTCTGGGAACCATTTACTGCTATAAGATGTTCAGTCTCTGCCTGTTGACAGATCCTGAACAACATTTTGAGCTCTGCACGCTCATTTCTCTGGTTTTTACTTACATTTTCTTGTTGGTATCCAAAACCTGCTGGGTTGCTGTCAGGTCTCTTTCTAACTGGGCTCTGTTGCACCCCAGTGCTTCCAGCTGCTTCTTCAAGTTCCCAATATAAGCCTCTAACATGGGCGTGATGGTGTTCTTGCTGTGATTCTGACCCTGCAGAAAGCTCCACTTAGTCTCCAACATCTTCTTCTGCTGTTCCAGGAGTTGGACCTGAATCCCAGTAAGCAAAATAGGAAATGAGATGAGGATTGAGAGCTTGTGGGAGCCACTGTCCGTGCAACGGCAGTGAGATGTGTTCTTGGTGCTCATGAATGCAGCATTTCCTAATTGAGTGGCTTTTGTTTGGGCTACTCTTGTGGAAATGCACAAAACCCCAAAGTACTTCTAGAAATGAGAGTTTTGCATTAAATTGGGATGTGTGGAGAGGAGTTGGGAAGGAACTGGAACACTGATGAAGCTGGGTTTAGCTTGTTCTGTAGTCAGACCCAGAGATTAGAGCAGACCTTCCTGTGCACTGAAGCTTCCCCAGTGGCTCAAACCCACCCTGGTGCTCAACTGTCACCCTAAAGCAAGTTGCCTTCAACATCCACAATGAGTTGTCTTACAAAGGTTCCATGCCGTTCCCATGCCACACACCTCACTTGTTGCCGACTTCAGCCAGGGAGGGGTTCTCAGCTCACCTTGTCAATGAAAGAAGCAAATTGGTTGTTGAGGGTCTTGATCTGCTCCTTTTCTTGGTACTTCACCATTTGCACGTTGGGATCGAGTTCCAATCTGAGTGGTTGGAGCAGTTGCTTGTTGATGGTGATGGGTATTATGGTGCACGGTCTGGTGACTCCACCAACCCCATAGCCAAAGCCAGCACCTCTGTAGCCAAACCCCATGCCAGCTGTGCCAAAGCCACATCCATATCTTAGAGGAGGACACCATCCAACAGCCATTCTGGGCCTGGAGCATGCCACACCATCAAGACCTCTGCTGCTGAAGGAACCCAAGTTGTGGTGGCCCATGCCACCACCCCAGTAACACCAGGCAGTGCTGAAACTACATCGGTCCCTGGCAAGAGCTACAGAGGAAGAGCCCAAGTTCCTGCCAGCACGGCCGGAGCTGATGCTGCAGGAGCAACAGAACATGGTCAGTGGTGGGAGGGAGATGGATGTAGTGATGCGCTGGAGGCAGACTCCCTCTGACCACAGTGCAGCACCTTCTTCCTTTTATTTGGTGGGAACTGGGGTGAGGCTGCATGAGACTTCCCCAAAATGTTTGTGATGCAAAGAATGTGAACTGCTCAGCATACACTGTGCCTGCCAGCAGGGACAGCAGCAGCAGCTTTGCCTCATGAAGGTTTGAGGAATGCTGGTAGGTTGGAGGGGGCATGTTTAGAGGTTGTGCTGGTGAATTGTGCTCAATAGAAATTGTATGTTCCCCTTTTTATGGGTTGGGTGAAGTGGAACTGACACTTGACAAAGGTAAAATGCTGTTCTATCAAAGGAAATCTCGATGTTTTGCTGGCACCTCAGCTTGCAAAGGGCAGAATGTGACTTAACCTGCTCTTCCGTAACAGTGATAAATGTGGATTGCGTTGGGAATTAACGAGCAGAGTCGTGCAGGCAGGTTAGTGTTCAATGTCTTGTTGGTTCTGCCTGTGAAAGGGCAATGTGTTTGAATGCCAAGGCAACATCTGTGGGCCCAAATCCGTTTCTCAAGGTGATTGTTCTGCAGGTTGATGATGTTTTCCAACGCCATCATTTGCTGTGGTGGAATTGCTGATTAGTTGACATTGAAACCAACGCTTGGAACACTTCTGCAGAGTCGTCTATTGGCCAAATCCTCTGAAAAGTGGCGTCTCCTCCTCCCCTCATTCCTCAGCTTGAAGACTCTGTTCCCACCTTGTTTGGGGCAGGGCCAGGCTTGGTCCTTCACCTCCTACGTTGCCCTCATTGCGGTGTCAGGGCTCAGACACACGCGTATGTGTGTCCAGGTCCTAAGAAGCACAGGGATGGGGCTGGCGCCGTGGTGTGGGAGGGTGGCGTGGTTTGTGTTCTCAAGGGGCAGGGTGGAAGCTTCAAACCAGTGATTTAGTGTTGTTTACTGCATTTCTTTCCCCTTCCCTATGCAGTGGTTGCAAGCCACACGAACCATCTTTATTCATGCACGATCTTCCAGCTGGAGGAAGACCCAAGTGCCTGAAAGCATTAAAAGCTTTTGAGCCTGCACTAGTGTTTCTCTGTGTTTTACTTACATTTTCTTGTTCATAAGGCATTTGTGTTCATGCTGGGAAGTGCTTTAGAAATTGTCACTCTCTGGGACATGGGGTCTTGGTGGGATTTGCTGCAATCAAGAAGTCATCAGGCAGACTGGGAAAGGTGGTTTGAGGTTAATGCATCACTATTTCTTCCTTGCGAGCACCCTGCAGGGTTCTACCAGCGCTCACCTCCACTCCTTTCCACCCAGCAGCTTCCTTTAGGTTGTGATCTTGGTGTCCAGGAGCATCTTGATGGTCACAAGCTCCTGGTTCTCACTCAGTGTCCTGCTTTGCCTTCTGCAGGGATACCTCCAGTTCAGAGGTTTGCATTTTTCATCCTTGGCAACCACTTCCTCGTGCTCCTCAGCTTCAGCAATGGCTCTTTCCAGTCTGATCTCTGCAGGTAGAAGATGTTCATCACCGCCACTTTGAAGAATTGAGAGATCTTGAACCTGCCTCTGTATTCATCCACTGCTCTTTGTTCTCTTCTCAGACTCTATAGGGAAACCTCTAACTCCAGGACGATTCTCTCTGCCAAAGTCTCTTTGCTTTGGTATATGTGTTCTCACTTCAGTTCTAAGTCATAATAGACCATTTTACTCTGTACTCTGCATAGAGGCACATCTTGGAGTTGTATTTCATCAAAACTGGCTTTATTGCTCCCTTGCTGTAGTGGAGGGGTTTTGGAAAGCCACAAGCTGGGAATTGCAATTGACACATTATTGCTCCTTAGTCACCCCTGCCTGGGCTTTGGTGTTTTCATGTTCTCCAGTCTCTGAATCACCAGCTCCATCATCTCATTCTTTGTGCTCTGCAAGCTGTCGTGTTTGCCAGTGGTTCCTCTCAGCTCCTTATAGTGAGGAGAGAGAAAACACCATGAAAACAAATACCAGAGGGAAGAGATGAGTCAATAATTAAACCTACTCCATGATTCTGGAGCCACAATCCCGAATCTTGAGCTCGAAGGACAAACCTTTGTGACTGGGGGCCACAAATGACTCATTTACACAATAGCAGCTCTGTGTGTGAAGACATTAATAGGGGATGTGTCACATATAGGGAGCATGCAGCAGGTAGCTCAGGAAGCAGACCCTTACAAAGCCTATTCAATCCAAATTCAGGAATCTGAGGACGCAGAGCCTTTGGAAGTAGGAATAACTGCTTTTGTGAGTGCTCATCCTGACTCACCTTGCTGTGGTACTCTGCATCTGCTTGGCTTCTGGCAGTGGTGTTGTATTGAGCTTTGACATCATCGATGATGCCATCCATGTCCATGCTTCAGCTCTTGTCCATTTGCACACTAATAGAGATGTCCTCAATGGATGCTTGGGACTGAGTGAGTCCCTAGGGCAGCAGCAGGAGTATCGCTTGTCTGCTCTGGAGGTGTTTTCCCTATGGACCTCCATGGTGTGGAGGTAAGAAGATGTGATGTGCTCCCAGTGGGGTAAATCAGAGGTGATTCTTCTGAAGTTAGGGTTCAAATTATATGAAAATGGGGCATTAGAGAATCAGCTTCTCTGCATGTAACAGCAAAGCTTGATTGCCATTTGCAAGAATACTCCTGGGGCGTGGAAATACCTTCTTGGCCCCACCGAAGGTACGTTTTTGCTCTTATGGTGGTGCAAAATGTCCTCCTAAAGCTCATATGGGTCCTGTCTGCAAAGTAAGGCTGCAAGTTTTGGCTGCTGTTACTGACGAGCAGTTTGGCAGATGCGTTCCCTGTCTCAGATGTGCTGTGCAGCGGTTTGCTATGGCTCTGCACTGGGCATCTCTTCTCTTGTCAATGAAGGAAGCATATTTGTTATTGAGGGTCTTGATCTGCACCTTTTCCTGGTACTTCCCAGAATAAAGGCTTGGGTCCATCCCCATCTGGAGGGGCTGGAGCAGATGCTCATTGACTATGACCTTGGCAATGGGTGACAGAGACCTCAGGGCTCCAATGACCCTGCAGCTGAAAGAGCTCCACCATAGCCCAACACTGTGCTTGAAGGGGCTGTAGTTACACCACAGTGGGTGACAGTGGCTGATCACCGGCTTGGGCTTGCAGCCTGCAGTGCCACCAAGGCTTCTGCTGCCAGAGCATCCCAGCCTGGGGTACCCCACACCACCACCTTCCCACACTGTCTTTCTTGGCATCACACAGGGCTGGAAGTCCACATGCTCCCAGCTCTGGAGCAGAGGTGGTTGGATTGGCAGGATCTGGAGACCAGCTTGAAGGGGAATGGAGGCAGGGGGAGAAGCTGTAATGATCTGAATGATCTTAAGGCCATTCTCTGAAAGCAGGAGGCAACATGTGCATTAATGTGACCAGAAACCCTCTGCAGGGAGAGCTTTCACCTCTTTATGTCCCAGGAAAACAGGCTTTGGCTGCACAACCAGCCCCAAAGACTGTTTTCTAAAGATGTTTATGAGCGTAGGTTGTTTGGTAATACCCCGCTCACCACTGCACAGTGTTCTGAGCTGCTTTTAAACACACACCTATTGAGTTATGGGCTGCATATGGGAGGGAATCCCTG
Source organism: Bolborhynchus lineola (assembly GCA_025448015.1). NCBI lineage: Eukaryota > Metazoa > Chordata > Aves > Psittaciformes > Psittacidae > Bolborhynchus > Bolborhynchus lineola. Next base: position 29,894 of record JAOEHX010027296.1, on the reverse strand, counting down.
GGCCCATAAAAGCTGCATTTGCAAACCTCCCTTTTTTATAGGAAGCATGAAAGAGAAAAGCAGAATCAATCTTTTGATGTTTGTGGGGCACTGGGAGCGGGGGAAGGAGCGTTGCTTTGTTTTACATGTGGGAAAAGAAGAATCTGAGTTAACCTCTTGGGAGTATTCTAGGGATCCAAACAGTGGGGCTGGTTTGGGTTGACCCAATTTTGGCCATTAGCCATACTCGCTCCTTTTGTTAGCCAAATAGTTCACTCTTTTCTTTCTTTCTTTGACCTCTGTGATTTTGGTTGCCTCAAACCCAATCTTTTCACTCCCTCAGGACCAGAGGTGGACCTGCACAAGCAGATTTCTTGGTGCTAGAGCTCTGTTGGCCTGTAACTACAAGCAGAAAACAGGTACACAAAGGGGGCATGAGAGCAGGGAAAGGTTTTCCAGCTCAGGCCTTTGCATTAGCCAGGAAAAACCTAAATGCAGAGGTGGAATACATGGAGGTTCTCAAACTGCCTTTGTGCTTCTCTCCTCCACTGAATGTGCCCTGAAGAGGTAGTCTGTTGTTTTGCCAAGTTTCTGGGGGGAGTGTGACTGCCACCAGTCAGATCCGTGGACACCCCTCATCTTACTGCTTGCAGAGGTGTCCTCCATAGGGAATAACTGACAGAAGACCTGGACTTGGTCATTCCCTTCTGGTGAAATTGCTTGGTAATCCCTGGGGATGTAAGTTTGGATTATATTGATATTTATCTTTCAGCAAAGGAGAGGGGGTTCAGAGTGACCAAAACGCAGTAAAGGTGGATAAGTCTTTCCTAGAAAACAAAGCAGGTGAAAATGGAAGTGCAGGGGCTGTGGGTGGGAACCTTCTTAATGTTCTTCCCTCTAGTGGGGTAAAACCGAGGGCTTAGCCCTGGAAATCTCAGCCTTTTCTAAAGGTGCATTTGCTTTAATGTTTTTTTTCTTGGCATTCACCATGGCCTGAGAACATCTTCTGCTCCATGAAGAGCATCCAAGAGAAGCTCATACATGCAAGCCTGAAAGCTGACCTGCCTCATTTGGCCACACAATGGTTTCGGGTAAAGCCATGTGGGAGTCATATGTGCTAAAGCACTTTTTGGGACTGAGCCTTAAAAGGCTTTCAGAGAGCCCATCGTCCTGATTGGGCCCTGGATGCTGGAGGGCAGCTGCTCCATGTGAGAGCTGGCATCTCCCGTGGAATGGAAGAAGTCATGTTGGCTTCTCTTCTCACTTTATCTCTCGGGGTTTTAATTAGAGGCCTGAGCAAAGCTCAGCTTGTCTGAGTCAGCCCGGCTTCGACCTGCTGACCCAACAGAAACCTCAGCTCTGAAGCATCTCACTGCTCTGGGATCGCATCCGTGCTGCGCACTTGTCCTGATGGCTCTGTCGGCTGCTCCAGGGAGGGGATGGAGAGAAATCCCTCCTGCTTTCCCTGCACAGGCTGCAGGTCTGGAACGAGCCTTTCCAGAAGTTTAGCTCTGATGTGTGGGATCCTGACTTTAAAACACCTTTTGGAGCGGTCCTGCAATGCAGGTGACTCCAGCCAACTGCCTAGAGCGCTTTCAGTCCCGCAGAGGCAGGTGCTACTGGGAAACCAATCGCCTGACCCAAAATAGTCTGTTTCTGTCCTTTGACTGGCTCAGATGTAGGTGTTTATGGCCAGGTGAAACCAACCCCACCTTCTGGTGTTGCCCTGTTGGCTGTGCAGAAAGAGTTTGGGTATTGCTGCTCTGTCATCCCTGTCTCCAATATTCCCCCTCCTCTCTGGGGCTCAAAAGGAGGAGGAGATGGGAGGCTCTGAGTGACAGAGAATGCCTATGGCAAATCTAAACCTTGTTCTAAAATTACACTTTGAGGTGTATTTGGCACAGAAAGCCCACACTGCTTGTGGTAAATTTGACTGCAGTTTATTGAAGAAAAGATCATAGAGCCCATCCAGGTCAATGGGAGCAGAAGATGAGAGGCGATGAGCTGGTTAAATTTTTGGCACGTATTGTCCAACCCTCTTCTTTCCATAAAAAGAAAGGAAAAAAGAAAAAGCCAAGAACAAAGGTGTTAAACCAGAGGTGTTTTTCCAGGTTATGTAAAATTTATGCTGTTCCTCCTTTTTGTTTCCCCTGTATTTTTAACCCCCTCTCTACTTTAAGCTCACTCTGGCAAGGGGAACATAGAATGGTTCGATGCCAAGACAAGGTTTAGCGACCTGTAGGTTACATGGTCTTTTTGGCTTAAATGGTATGTGCTGAGTGGGTGAGGAATTAGGTGCTACAGAGAGCCAAGCCCTTGTATGGAAATGAAGGCTGCATTTTTGCATGTGGGTAGAGCTGGAGAGCCCTGGAGTGAAACAACCAATGCAGGAGGAATTGGGAAGCCAAGCAACTTTCTCTATGTTGAAAGATGCTCTGTTTTCATTCTTCAAGCCTTTGGGGAGGGCAAGCCCAGCAGTGGGGAGTAGGGTTGGTTAGGAGGGAGCACAAGAGGCTGTCTTCACCCCAACACACCTCCTTGTTGCCACTGTAAGGGGGTGATGGGACACATTCTGCTTTCATGTATGGTGATGTAAATGGAAGTCCTGCATCTCCTCTGGATTTGCATCAGGGCACTGGAGCCTGGGAAGCTGCCAGCTGAGCTCCCACCATGGCACCCATTAATGGGAGTGCTGATTATTCACTGACAAGCAGGTTCTGGTCAGCTGCATGAGGCTTTATGCAGGGGAATTAGTTGGACTTGGAGAGGCCTCCCTCCTGAGCTAATAAACAGAGCTGGGAATAGGCTTTCCCCTAATGGGAAAGTGATAATCATGGCTCTGTGGATGGTGTTAACAGGCTTTGTGCTGGTGGCAAGAGGTGGTGCTCAACCCCATCTGCTCAGGGTGAGCCTGGTGCTGCTGTGATTTAGCTCCAATAGCTCTTCCTGGTGGTGCTTGTGGATACAGACCTTGTGCTTGAGCTGCTTCCTGCCCCAGAGCTGGACCCCCCAGCCACTGCTGGAGCCAGCACCACTTTCCCCATGCTGAGCCTGTTGATGAAGCCTGTTCCCATCTCCATAGCTGCTCCCAGATGAGACCATGGCTGTGATGGGAAACTGTGAGGGTTAGCTGGTTTGGAATAGCACAAAGGAATCTCAACCTTCAGTTTCACACATTCCTATGTTTTCTTGCACAGGCTACCGCTGCTTGTAATCTGTGGCTTTTCTTCCTATCCCGCAGCAATCCTGGCCTTGGACATCTGAATCTCCCAGGAGCCATCTCAATGTACAAAACCTGCCAAGTTCAGAGCTGGTCAGAGAAAAGATGCTTTTTGGCCTCCCCAGGTTGCTGCAAACCCCGAATGCTCCATTTTTTTGCTGGTAACTCCTAGCTGCATGGCTCATTTTAAGTCTCTTATCCTCAGTCCCAAATACATCTGAGGAATAACTCAATGAATACTCAATCAATGGCTTATGAGACAGATTACTTACGAATATTCACTGCCCTAACTCCTTCTTCAGCCGGCCTGGAAGAAAGAGAAGACAGAGAAGTAAGAGCTTGTTATTTAGGACAATTTCAAGCAGCAGTTTTGTACCAAGGACACTGGATAACTGAATGGTTCTTTCCAACCCAAACCATTCTAACTGCATAGGAAAGGGGTGTGTTTTCCCTGCAGGTTTGTGTGGCTTTTCCTTCTCCTTTTGCAAGGCAAACATGAAAACATCGATGGCTTTGGGCATTGTTTGGTTTGCAGAGGGGGAGCCACTCGCCTGCTCTCTTCTCCCTCCAGCAGCTTGTAGGTCATGATCTTGATGTCCAGGCCAGCTTGATGTTCATGAGCTCCTGGTACTCCTGGAGTAGAGCATCTTCCAGCATGGCCAGTTTTGCCCTGATGGCCACCTCCCGTGATGGCCATCTGCAAAGTGGTGTGCTGCAAGAAGTGGAAATAGGTCTGGTGACTGCTCAGTGGGTTTGGACCCTGATTTCCAGCCATGGAAATCATGGAGGTGGAGATCTCTGGAGGGGTCCTGTGCACCATGACCATACCTGTTTCTTTACACTGTCAATTTCCGAGTGAAGCTGCTGGATCATGTCGATCATCTCTGACACCCTCTTGGTGTTGTGGAGCTCATCCCCTTGATGGCCAGCCATGAGCTGCAGCTCCTCATACTGAGATGGGAATGGAGATAAGACAGCAGGGTACAGTCAGATCTGGGTAGGAGTTTGTACTCACTGGCAGAGATTGACCTTGCTGTGATTCTCTCTGCGCTGGGTCTTCTGTCTCTTTCTGTACTCAATCCAGGCTCTTCCTCATGAGCTGTAGCACATTTCCTTCCTGCCTTTCTCTCTTGATGCTCCTCCATCTCTCACTGTCAAATTGGCATTCAAGAAACTAAATAAAATCCTATCTAAATTAACTTAATTTCACACCTTCCTCCCCTGTTATCTCTGCTCGCACTTCCCAGTATAAAATAGCCTTTGGGAAATGCTGAACAAAACTTTCCCACTCACCTGATTGATTTCCATCCTCACCTTGCTCTGGTACCAGAACTCAACCTCTACCTGGCTCCGGTTGGCGATGTCCTTGTACTGTGCTTTGACCTCTGTGATGATGCTGTTTGGGTCCAGGTTTTGTTTTTTGCCCATGGACAGGATCACAGAGGTGTCAGACATTGGAGGCTGAGACAGCTCCTGTAAGTCAAACAAATTCATACCTGGTCCCAAACACTTTGCTGTTTGTGGTTGTGCCTGAGATGATGTATGGTGGAGTGATGGGAATGGGGAGGAACTGCAGCTCCAAACAGCTCTCAGAGTGGTTCTATCTGTTGGTACCAGGGAAATGGGGAAATAGAGCTGGGAAATTTGGGAGGTTCTTACTGCTTCCTAGAGGCCTTGCAGGAATTTGATCTCATCTGTCAGTGCAGCCACCTTGGTCCCCAATTACCCCCTGTTCATGTAGGCAGCATCTGCATCCTGGAACCACATCACCAGAGGTAGTGAACCAAACCTTGCCTATCTGCATCCTTGTACAAAGACCAGTTGTCATTTAACATGAACCTTTGGAGACAAACCAGAACTGAAGACTTTATTGACCTCGGTGCCTTTGAAGAGAGCCAACAGTGAACTGGTATCTTCCCTCCACCTTTTCTGGGGGAAGGGATGATGTCTGTGGGTCTCAGCAGCTTTTGACAAGTCAGAAGCCACTGAAACTCCTGCTTTTTTTGCCAGTGTACAGAAAGATGATGTGTACAGTGCTTGAAATCGTGGAAGTCCTTATTGCATCTCCTGCAGGTAGGATCAGGGGGTCTGTGGAGGATGGGACTGTATACAGAAAGGCTGCCGAAATGGCAGAGCATCTAGTATGGATGACACAGCTCTGATTCGGAACCTCGGGGGTGAGGGAACCTGAATTCTGGATGAGGGTCCTGAAACAAGGATGAAATCTTGCCAAGGACTGACACCAGCACAACTGGGTGTTTCTGCTTTGAGAAGGGCTGACTATGCATTTGCTAAGTGCTTTGCCCAGCTTGGTGATGCTGGATGAAAAGGGTTATTTGCATTCAAATGTATTTTGCCTTTAAAAAGTGTGTCTCTTCTTTGTTGTTGCCTCACCTTCTTGAGCAAAACAAAGTCATTCTCTGCAGTTGTGTGCTTGTTGGTCTCCTCTCGGTACCTGTTGGGAAGGGGAGATGAGCATCCCTTTGCAACTTCCATGCTGCAACTCACCTGGTCCACCATGGGCGTGTGGGAATCCCCCTTCCATGAATTCGGTTTGGGTTGCTTTTGGGGGATATTGGAGTCTGTTTCCAGGGGCATTTGCCACTGATGCATAGATCTTTGGAGGAAACAACAAAAAATAGCTACTTAACGATGCTGTGTCCTTGCTATGTCAGTGCCTATGTTATATGTAGCATTATTAGATATGTGTATCTATCTCACCAACTGTGATAGAAAGACAGCACCCTTGGGCTAGGTGGTGGGAGGAGGCCATCTAGAGAAGCTGCAGGCCTTCATTAAAGGCATATTTTACTCTCCCAGTTCTTGCTGTGAATGGGAGCTTTGTCCTCTCCCAGTTTTCCCAGGCCGGGAGGGCTGGGTGGAGCCGTGGCTGAGCTCATCCCCACCACACCTCTGTTAGTCAGAAGAGCCGGGATCTCTGACGCCAGCTCCCAAAAGCGGTGTTTTCGGGATGGCCAGGGAGGAGGGTGACCTGGGCATCAGCATCAGCAGCGCACAGTCCTGCTCTTGGGAGAGGATAAAACCCAGCAATAGCCACCCAGATGAAATGGGTAAATGGGGGAGATGAAAGACAGGAGTTCAAAGAAGGAGTCCGTGCAGCTAATAAAACATTGGCCCTTTGTGACCATTTCATGGGGGAAGATTTCTTCACTTCAGGAATAACCAACGCTTAAAATCATTCCCATTAAGTGAAGTCCTAGCCTGTATTTAGATCTCTAATCTCTTAGGCACATAAAAGAGGAAAACTAATTTGGCATATGTCTAATTTCTAATGACCATACGGGTTAGCGTTTGACTCAGAAGAGCAAAGCACTAGGAAGAATACTTCGGGAACCACAAAACCTAAAGTAAATAAAGGTAAGAAGAAGAAATTCCAAGGAAATGGGGACAGAAGCAGTGACGTCCTTTTGGTTGGTGTAGGCATTGTTGCCACAACGTGAGTTGATGGTTCCTTCCCAGTGATGTGTGTGATGTAATTGAGCTTTTAGCCAAAGATTCCCTGATCTGGAGCCAGAACTTTGACACATGGAGGCAGAGTATTAAAGTCTGAACCTCTTCTATGATGTGGCCTTTGGTTGTCAAAGGATTTCTTGTCTGAAGTCAAGGTGCACCCAAGGGTTTCTTCTTAGCTGAACCATCTCTGTTGCTGCTTTGCTGGTCTGGACTGTGCTAATGCTAGAAATAGCTTTTCAATGTGATGAGAAGGACACTGACCCAGGTGACTGATAGCAGTGTTGTGCTTACAGCTGGGATTCATCTCAAGTCAGCTACCTGGAACTTGACTATTTTGGCTAAGCTCTCTTCTTTGGGGTTTCTTTTATAGCTGATGGAGAAATACATTTATCTCTGGAATGTTATTTGTCTCATCCTAGAATGAATTGAGGAAGTCCAGATGGCTGACTTGTAGAATCCCAGGATGGTTTTGGTTGGAAGGGACCTTAAAGCTCATCCAGCTCCAGCCCCTGCCAAGGACAGGGACACCTTCCACTGGAGCAGTTGCTCCAAGCCTCTGTGTCCAACCTGGACTTGAGCACTGCAGGGATGGGGCAGCCACAGCTTCTCTGGGCACCCCGTGCCAGCGCCTCAGCACCCTCACAGGGAAGAACTTGTGCCTTATTTCCAACCTGAACTTCCCCTGTTTCAGTTTGAACCCATCACCTCTTGTCCTATCCCTCTCCAGCATTCTTTTAGCCCACTTCACACCCTTGTAGCAGACCCTGAGGTCTTACCTGGCCAAACTGTCACAGAACAAAATCTTTGTCCTTTTCTCTGTTAAACGTTTCTGAAGGCACAGAGAGCCGTCAGACATCTCAAAGCAGATTGTGGGTGATGATTTCGCTTCCCCAAGGCAGTTGTTCCTGTTCTGACGCTACTTTGGGGCTAGAGGCACTGCCGTGAAGGCAGAAAGTGTCACTCATGATCTCCCAAGAAAGGGAGAGCAGAGGGATTTTGGCAGAATGCTCGTGCCCTTGTTTTGAATTGCAGCCTGCACTGAGCTCTCCTCTCTGGTTTTTCTGGTTCCAGACTGACAATTTAAGCTCCTTACTTATTCACAGCCACTGAGCAGTGCATCCCTCGTGGGCATGGTAGCAGACATGAACACCTGGGAGATGTTATTGCAAAGTGCAAAGAGTGGATGAGAGAGGGAAAACCTCCTCCCAACAGCCATGAGAGTTCAGGAGCTGAGCTGAAACCCAAGATTTCAGTGGCATTCAGTGGGGTGGAAGTGAACTCCTGACTTTCAGAAGCACTAAAACTATCATCTAATACATTGATACTAAGGGATGTTATAATAATTAAAACAAACCAAAGCCCAAACAAAAGCACACACTTAAAATTAATCTTTCTTTTTAGACAATTCTCTTCTGGAAAGGAGCCCACACGAGTAAGAAATGTGTCTGTTCAGAGTGCTCAATAGTATCATTAAGATTCAGGTTTCATCCTGGTCTGTATTAAAATGAATACACAGGAGCTGTACTGGAATATTCTTTCTCTCTGTGTTGTTTACCTGCTCTTGAGGTCTTCAACAGCATCCTGCATAGTCTTCAGCTCTGAGCTGAGCTGCAGTCTGTCCCCTCCCAGAGCCTTGAGCTGTCTCCTCATGTTGCTGATGTATGCATCAGACATGGGTTCAAGGTTGATTTTCACAACTTTTTGGTCTTTCAAGAGGCTCCATTTGGTCTCCAGAACTTTATTTTGTTGCTCCAGGAACTGCACCTGAAACTCAGAACAATTTAGATCATTTGGGATCATGGGCTCCAAACTTGCCTCAATTTCATGAGATGGGGGCTTAAATGGGGAGGAGGGGTGTGTGTTGTTATTCTTTTCTGTAATTTAAAGTGGGCTTTAGGTGGGCACATCAGCAAAAGATCATTGGAAGGAGGATTTGGAAACCAGGAGCAATTGTCACTGCAAAGAAACCTGGAGAACTAATTTGCACCATATCCAGCCTGCCCAGAGGGCTCTGACACCAAGAGCTGTGTAGACAGTCTGCATATGGAGATAACAAGATGTGCATTAAGACTTTGGGAGTAAATTTGGAGTAATCCTGATCCCACTCTGCAGGCAATGACAGACAAACCAGGCTGGATGAAGTGGAAGGAGTCTTACCTTGTCGATGAAGGAGGCAAACTTCTTGTGGATTTGATTTGGTCCTCCTCCTCCTGCTGCACTGTCTGCATGTTGGGGTCAATCTCCAAGGTAAGAGGTACCAAGAGGTGTTGGTTGACCATGACCCCTTGAATACCTCCAGGGCCACATGCCTGAACGCAAACCCAGCTCCACCAACTCCATGTGCCAACCCGCCCTGACTTGACCCATAACTGTATCCTGATATAACAATGCTCTCCACTCATGGAAATCCTCTTGCTTGCCCCTAGATTATGAAGACTCCTCCTGCCAAAACCGCTGCTGATCCATCCCATGCCTCCACCACTGTTGCGAGACACAGACAGGGAGCTGAAGCTGCTTCAGTTAACAAGCATAGCAGCAGAAGCAGCACTGAAACCCCCAGTGAGTCCTCCCGACTTCATGACAACCGACTTCTGTGCCATTGCTCGCTGGTGGCAAGAGCAGAGAACAATGAGGTGAGATGGCAGATGAGTAGAAGGCTTTGGCAGTTTGGATCAGGCGTCCCCTCTGCCTTTTATCCTTTTGGAGAGCTGGGCTTGTTCACAGAGGACCGCAGCTCTGTTGGCTGAGCAAGCTCATTGGTTTGCTATGCTGGCATGTGGCCACCTTCCCCAACCCGTTAATCACCAAGTCACTAATGCAATGGGCTGGCAACCTTGAGGCTCATAAAAGTAACCAGATTTTCTAACCTATATTTTTCAAAGCAGGAATTATTGTTGGGGGGAAAGAATATTTACATCTGGAAGCTCCCTTTGGGCTCGTTTTTAACTTGATTAATGGTGTCAGTGCTCATTTAATTTGAAGTTGATGTTGCCACACGAGGGAATCTAGAGATGTTGGAAGTGCCAGTTTGATGTGCTTTCCTATAGAAAACACTGGCTTTGCTCCCTGGTTACCAACCGCCTTGGGGTAGGAGCAACCTGTCCTGATGCAGGCAAGAACTTAGATGTCTTGCTCTGCACTCCTCATCTTTGCAGGCTACTCCTCATCTGCACTGAGGTGCTTCTGGTAGAGGTGCTAATTTGGGATGTACAACTGCCTTTCTGTTGACTGCAAAAGGAGCCTGGATGCTTTGCTTAGCTGAAATGCTGGATGATGAGATAGCTAAAAGTACATGGTCCCTCAGAGTGAAAACAGCGTGACTCGTCAAAGTCCAGGTCATCAGGTGGCTGTTTGATGCTGTTATGTTTGAATAACAACCAAATATCAGTTCTGCTGCTGTCAGTGGGAATAGGGTCCAGAGATGCCAGGGAAAGATGGGCAGGTATTGAAAAAGATGAAGGACGAGCTGCTTCCTTTTCAGTAGTGTGGTGGTGTGCTTAGATCTAGAGGATTAATGAAAACCTGGTGCTTATTGAACCACCTTCTCTTTAGGTTAGGAGTCAGCGTGCTCCTGATGAGTGCCACGTTTACCTGTAGTGCTTTAGTCCCTCAGCAGGGTTGTGGCAGAGGCTGAACCAGCACAGTCTGTTGGGGTGATGTCACCACCTTCAGTTTTTATTGGTTTCTTAAGCTTTGGTTTGTGTCTGAGATCAGAGAAGGGAACTAAACCTTCCTTCCCTCAGGGTCTGTAACTATCTCACAGCCTAGGTTTGTGGACACTATTCTTCCCAAAGAGGGTGAGTTTGGTGGTTTAATGGGTCTTTTTCATTTCTAATTATGGTAATGGCAGTGAGGGCATTTTATTAGCCCCTGCAGCTACTGCATGTACAGAACAGCATGAGCTTCCTTGGGAAAACCTGGATTTCTATCCCTACGTGACTCATCACATAAAACCTTGAGCAATTGAAGGGGTTTGGGCATGACCAAGGTGGTATGAAAAAGCTGAGATGCTGTAATGTAATGAAGATAGAGGGATGTTGTCTCTAGTACTTGCTAGGAGGAGTGGATATTCCCCCATCCTGTGGAAGATACTGATGCTAAACCACTTTGCTTACACAACTGGTGATGGATTATCCACCTGCTCTACTCCTGTTGGATATAAGAGGTGTCCATGGAGCTGCAGTGCAAGGAAAGGTCTCATGTCTTGTGTGACTTCTTTTTACCTTCTGTCAACCACACTTTTCCCCAAGGTTCTACAGAGTAATTGGAATTTAGAGGCATATGCAACAGGTTTAATTCCATCTGCCTTTTATTAGACAAACACTGGGGAAGGAGGATTTCAGAGGGTCAAAGAACAAACAGGAGCGTGATATGTTTTATAAATAAGGACAGCTTTCACTTCCAAATCTTTTCAGGTAACAGGGAACGGATTGCACACAAAATGAGAGGACACCTGGCACACACTAGCTAACAGTACTCATCTCTGGCTTTAGTAGCATCTCTTGGTTGAAGAGGTGGTGGAGATGTACTTCGTGCTGGAGCTGCTTCCACCCACCTGGCATGACCCAGCTGCGCCTCGTCCGCTTCCAGAGCTGAAGCCCATTCCTCCAGCACAGATCCCACCTCCAACACCACCACTGCTGCCTCCAAAGCTGAGACAGTTTCCACTTCCATATGCTGTTCCTACAGTGTTTCTCGTCACAGCTGCAAAAGGAAAACACCCTCTTATAGAGGCATCCACAAGCAGTGGGCTCTCAGTTGCAAAGAGGTGAATGTAGAAGTTACCAAACTGTCTTTAGAAGTTACTTACAGATATTCACCGTGCCAGCACCTTCTCCAGAGAGCCTGTTGGAGCAAAATGAGCCAGTGAGAATTCAAGTGGAACCCATGAACAGGAGCTGGTTGGAAAAGACAGGATTTCCTTGGAATATTTGGTGGAAGATGCAAAGTTAGCATCTTCCCAAACAGTTCATCTTCATGGGCAATGGCTTGCCTTTAAGCAGGTTTCAGGTCTTGTGAATGTGGGAAGTCTAAACCTGGTAGGGGTCTGCAGCTCCACCACACCTCTGGAAACTGGGATATCAGATTGCCCCTACCTGCACTCCTCTCCCTCCAGCAGCTTCCTGTAGGTCGCAATCTCGATGTCCAGAGCCAGCTTGACGTTCATGAGCTCCTGGTACTCGCGGAGCTGCCGGGCCAGGTCTGTCTTGGCCTTCTGCAGGGCTGTCTCCAGCTCCTCCAGCTTGGCTCTGGCGTCCTTGAGGGCCAGCTCCCCGCGCTGCTCAGCATCAGCGATGGCTGTCTGCAAACTGGCGCACTGTGGAGGAGAAATGGTGGTTGTGTTCCTTACCTAGAGCATAGACCAGTTCCTCGTACCCTGAGGTCACGATGCTCAAACTACATGCAGAAGCCGTTGGGTAAACATCTGTAGGTGAGATCTTGACAATCACTGAATTGATTCATGTTCTGAGCCAGGCCACAAGTTGATATAAGCTAACTGCACACTTCTTAACATCTCCTTTACTGTCGTTGCATTAAGTTACTCTTAGTGATGTTACTGCTTTGAGATATTCATTCCTGATTCAGCAGAACTCACTGAGATGCATTTAGTTTTATTCCCTGGGGTTGGCTGGCCATTCACACTGCCTTTTACCTGCTTCTTCACGCTGTCGATTTCAGACCGCAGCCGCTGGACATGGCGATTGAGCTCAGAGATCTCCTGCTTGGTGTTACGGAGGTCATCCCCGTGCCTGCCTGCTGTAGCCTGCAGCTCTTCATACTGTCACCAAGAAAGAGCAGTCAGTCAAGGTAAAATACATTGGTTTTAGAGCCAGTTGGTGTTTGTACTCAGAATCATGCTTGTGTTCTCAGTCCCAAGCTGGCACTTCCAAACTCTGTAGGATTATTGAATCTGAAGGCATCCTGTGCTATAGAAATCAAGGAGGGACCCATATCCCCATGGGGATTTGGGGGAGGGAGTGTGGTTTTCCCATTGCTGAAGCCTTCCTAGGCACTCACCCTGGACTGGTACCACGACTCAGCCTCTGCCCGGCTCCGGTTGGCAATGTCCTCATATTGTGCTTTGACCTCTGCAATGATGCTGTCCATGTCCAGGCTGCGGTTGTTGTCCATGGTCAGGATAACAGAGGTGTCAGAGATCTGTGACTGCATCTGGGACAGTTCCTGCAAAAGCAGTGGGTATTTTGGTGAGTTATAGGCATGAGACACGAGGTTCCTCAGAGGGAGGAAGCCACCAAAGTCAGAGGGTAGATATGGGTGGACAAAAGGATTTTTCCAAGGCAGTTTTGGGCAGGGCTAGGACAGAAGGTGAAATGGGAAAAGCATTGAATTATTTAGTACAGCAGAATGGAAAATAATCAGTCCTGAACTTTTGAAGGGGGAAAGGAAGACCAGGGCATTGGAAACTGGGAGAAGGATGTAAATGCTACTGCTTACGGCTTCATAGAGGGCTCTGAGGAAATCTATCTCCTCCGTAAGGGACTCCAGCCTGGCTTGCAGCTCTGTCTTGTTCATGTAGGCAGCATCCACTTCCTAGAAGAGGAAAACATCACAGCAATGATGTGGGTTTTGGAGAAGCAGAGGAAAAGCTGGAGAACGTATATCTCACTATACTGGTGCGGGGCTGGGAGGCACAATGTGCCTGCACCCACCTTCTTCAGGATCACGAATTCATTCTCTACAGCCGTGTGCTTGTTGACCTCCTCTTCATACCTGCAGGGTGGAAAGGGAGGGTTGGTCTGGGCTTGTACAGTTTTGTTTCTTGGTCTCTTTGCCCTAAAATCTTCTGCCTGTGACTCAGCAAGGGGAAGTGAGGCTGAATATGTCTGATACTAAACTTAACCTGAGCCTTACTCAGATGATCATATCAGCACAAAGGCCTTCTTCCCTTGTTTGATTTCACAGATGCAACAGTGAGCTGTTTTCTGTCACAACCCACCCTGCTCCCTAGGCAGACCATGAACGGACTTACTTGTTCTTGAAGTCCTCAGCAAGGCTTTGCACCTTGTTCAGCTCCCCTCCCAAGTTCTCATTGTCAGTCAGCAACCTGTTCAGCTGGCTCCTGAGGTTGTTGATATAGGTCTCAAAGAGGGGCTCAATGTTGTTTCTGACTGTTTTGTTCCCCTGTTCTTGCAGAAGGGCCCATTTGGTCTCCAGGACCTTGTTTTGTTGCTCAAGGAATCGGACCTGGATAGAGAAAGGAGATGTTTCACAAACAGTGATTTTAGGATGGTTCTCCTTAGAGAGGAAAGGTACAGTCCTGCTTGCTGGAAGGTGGGGGCTCTCAGGGCTTGGGAAACAGCTGACAATTTAGACAAGCAAGGAAGCATTGCACATCTGATATTAACGTTCCTGCTGTCTTTGCAAACTGCTTCCTTACATCCCGTATCACCTTTTTCCCAGTGTTGGCTTGTCTCATCTCAGCATTAATGCAAGGGATGCGCGGTCTCAAAGCTGAAACCTTTTATTCCCAAGCTGCTGATGTTAGAAGTGTCAGTACAGGAGTAGCAGAATTGATGATAAAGATACAACTTGCCCTTGTTTGTGCTTCCCCTCTGAGGAGTCAACAGAGCTTAACCGAGAAATCTCATGTCTCACCTTGTCGATGAAGGAGGCAAATTTGTTGTTGAGGGTTTGAATCTGATCCTTCTCATCCCTACGGATACTCTGGATGTTGGGGTCAATCTCCAAGTTGAGAGGTTTCAGAAGGCTCTCGTTGACTGAGACTTCATGGATGCCCCCAGCTAGGACAGCGGGGAATCCAGAGCCACCCATGCCATCACCAAACCCGAAGGCACCACCAACTGCACCACCAAAACCACAGGGGATCTCAGTGCCAGCACCAAAACCTGCAGGTCCGTAGAAGCCACCACCTCTTCCAGCTATGGAGATCCTCTTGCATCCACCAAGGCTGTAGAGGCTCCTGCTTCCAAAACCTCCAGCAAATCTTCCATAGCCAGCGGTGGAAGTGCAGCTTCCACCTTGGGATGCCGAACGCAAGCAGAAGCTGGAGCTGGTGGCATTTGGGATGAAGGCAGAAGCAGCACTGAAGCCAGTTTTGATCTGGTTCCTTGCAGCACACTGGCGAGACATGGCAGCTGATGTGAGCAGGGTGAGAGTGGTGGAAAGAATTAAGCAGCGAGGAAGTGGATGAAGGCAGGAAGGTGAAGCTGTGCTCCCCCGGGCTGGGACTGGCCCTTTTATACCCTTTATTAGCTGGGGATGGGTCTGGCGTGCTGCTCATCTCACTGATTAACTGGGCTCGGCACACCCAGCCCGATGCAGGCAGCGAGTTCACCATGAGCACAGGCACGGAGGAAGCACTCACAAAGTGCAGGAGTTGCATTTTTTCATGACAGTCATGATGGGGCTGTCGAAATATCCGAGAAAACACTAAATAATAGTTCCTGCTCAACCCCTGTTCACAGCCCTCCCTTTCCCACTCCCTCCTTTCACCTCGGCAGCAGATGGTTCCCAGTGTTGGGCAAGTGCTCGCTCATCTCTGTTTCATGGGTGAATCAATCCCTCTGTTGCATAAAACCATGGTATTTCATGGTGCAGTGGTCTGAGGGATGGGGAATCTGATACTGTGGGTCCGTGTTTTCCTGCTCCTGTGGTTTTGAGTAAACCCCAGTGGGGCATCAGTACCTCAGGCCTTGACTTGTTGGAAATGTTGGACTCAGGTTCTCATGCCCAAACAAGATTTGAACCAGAACTGATACAGATGGGAGAAAGCAGTGATGGAGGAAACGTTATGGAGCATTAGTGGAAGTCTTGGACCATCAACTATCAAAAACCAGCTGGGGAGAACGTGGGAGGTGATTCTAAGAATGGTATTTTCAAGCTTTTCTGCGAAAAGTGCCTATGTTTCATCCTGATTCAGACTGACAACAAATGATGAAATATCAGAGCATGACCTGGGAGGGAGTTACCACCGTCTGTGACGACGCAAAAGCTGAGTTAGCAATTTCCCAGGGCTTCACCATCACAGATCTTCTGCTGTTTCCTGACTCATGGCATGACCTTGTCTCTACACGGTGTGAAGCCTCTTCCCAGGCTTCCTGCCCCATGTCTGTTGTCTTCTCCCTCTGATATCTCTTACTCACAAGGAAATCCACTGCTTGGGATCATGGCTTATGACCTTGTTCCCAGCCAACTCCTTTTGCTCTTATTTCCTTTACTCTTATTCCCTTTACTCTTATTTCACATAGCACCCAGGAAAAGTCAAATAGTGCATTTCTCTGGAGATAGACACATGGAGACATTCGAGGTGAGGCTGGATGTGGTTCTGAACTGATCTAGTTGAACATGTCCCTGCTCATTGCAGGGGTTTGGACTAGATGAGCTTTGAAAGTCCCTTTCAACTCAGTCTATTCTACGATTCTATGGTGTTTTGACTTGCCCTGTGCATGCTGTATGGTGGCACTGTTGTCATGGTTAAACCCCAGCCAACAACTAAGCCCCACACAGCCCCTTGGTGGGATGGGGAGGAGAATTTTTAGTGTAAAAATGAGAAAACTCATGAGTTGAGATGAAGACGATTTAATAGGTAAAGCAAAAGCTGCAGATGCAAGGAAAGCAAAGCACAGAATTAATCCACCACTTCCCATGGTCAGGCGGGTGTTCAGCCATCCCCAGGCTCCATCACTCGTAATGGGAAGACAAATGCCATCCCTCTGAACATCTTCTCCTTTCCTTCCTCTTCCTCACCTTTACATGCTGATCATAGAATCATAGAATAGTTAGGGTTGGAAAGGACCTTAAGATCATCCAGTTCCAACCAGTCTGGAATAGCCCTTGGGTCAGTTGGGATCAGCTGTACTGGCTGTGTTCTCTCCCAGATTCTTATGCACCTCCTGGCTGGTGGATTGTGGTGAGGGGCAGAAAAGGCTTTTACTCAGTGTAAGTGCTGCTCAGCAATAACTAAACAGCCCTGTGTTTTCAGCACAAATCCAAAACCCTTTATCAGCTACTGTGAAGAAAACTAATGGTATCCCAGCCAAAACCAGCACAACTTCAACCACACAGGCACTCATCCAAGAGCAGGTAAGGTGCTGGAAATCCACTCCTAGTGTCTTGTCTGGATGCCCAGGGATGGACATGCTTCTCCTGGACCCTGCAGCCCATTAGGTTTGCCATCTCTCCTGTGGCTGCCCATGCTGGATATCTGCTCATCAAAGGAGGTAGCAGCCACCTGTAAGAGTTGCTGGGGGGTCACACCTTTCTCCAGCATTAGGAAGACCCTTGCAGGCACTGGATATGGAGCAGGTATTTGCAGATGCATTCTCCCACCCTCCTGCCTCATTTTCTTCTTTATTCTTCTAATATTTCCATTACACACCCTGGAATGAAGCTAAAATAACTATTCTGGGAGTGTTTCAGCTACTGTGTGTCGTGGTTTAGGACGTAAATCAGCCACGCAGTTTGCTACATGGAGAATCAAAAGAATGCAACTCCCACAGGTTGA
>JAOEHX010027292.1:0-10925 GCA_025448015.1 Bolborhynchus lineola | reverse complement strand
AGATAGGATGAGAAAGTTGGGGCTGTTCAGCCTGGAGAAGAGAAGGCTGCGGGGAGACCTCAGAGCAGCTTCCAGTGACTGAAGGGGGCCTATAAGGATGCTGGGGAGGGACTCTTCATCAGGAACTGTAGTGATAGGACAGAGGGTGATGGGTTCAAACTGAAACAGGGGAAATTCAGATTAGATATAAGGAAGGAGTTCTTTCCTGTGAGGGTGGTGAGGCCCTGGCACAGGGTGATCAGAGAAGTGGTGAATGCTCCATCCCTGGCAGTGTTCAAGGTTGGGTTGGACAGAGCCTTGGGTGACAAGGCCTAATGTAAGGTGCCCCTGCCCCTGGCAGGGGGCTGGAACTGGATGATCTAAGATTCTCTCCAACCCTAACTTTTCTATGATTCTATATATGTGTGTATATTTATGTGTATGTTCTGTTGACTGTCACTAAAATCATAGGACCCTGAGTTTATGACAAGCTCCTGAAATGAACTATTAATTAAAGAGAATTATGTTTGGGTCAGATCTCAAATGTGAAGATTTTGGAGACTGTTTGACAGCATAACATGCCAAAATAAAACAAATGATGAAATCTCCAGCATTAACTGGTCAATGGCACATCCTGGTAACCTATTACTCATGGATTTTTGGATAAGTGTGGGTATTCTTATTTTTCTTTATGTAGTAATTCAAGGAAAAGCTTTTTTTCCAGTATATCACTACGGAACTATGAGGATTGATTCAGACTTCAACTGTTTGGGTTAATAAATCAGGCCTGGAGCCCATGAACAGCCCTTAATCTTTACAAAGGAAGAAAGATATCTCTATAAATGAATGTTGCCAATATTTATGTATCTACAAGCTTACAGGAAGAAAGTTGTTCGAGTGTTTGCAGGTGAGTGCTCCATCGCTGGTGGTGTTCAAGGCTGGGTTGGACAGAGCCTTGAGTGGCATGGTTTAGTGGGAGGTGTCCCTGCCCATGGCAGGGGGGTTGGAACTGGATGATCTGAAGGTCCTTTCCAACCCTGACTATGCTATGATTCTATGATTCTATGATGACGCTATTAATTAAATGAGAAGCAATATGGGGCTGTACGTAGTACACTACCTTGCTGTTTTTCTGTGTTCTGGCACTCTTGGAATATCAGTATCTCATTCTTTTTGGATAGTAAGCACTCAAGGGGAAAATGTGGTGCCTTATTATATACTTTTCCTTTGTAAAAAAGAGATCCACACTGAAGGCAATTATAACCCTAAAATACTGAAGGACATTTGCTGTGATATGAGTTCACTGGCTTCAATGATAGGAACAGGACTGTCAACAATGGGTTTAAACTGAAATAAGGGAGAATTAGGGCAAACATTGGGGGTAATGCTTCATCAGCTGTGACCAAGAATCTTAGAAGAGTTTGCTGCAGGCACGTTGCAGAGGCTCCATCACTTGAGGTTCTAAGAACAAGTCAAGAGAACTTGCATGTGGACAGAAATTTGTGGGAGATTTTAAAGAGGAATTAGGCAAAATCACACAGAGAAATGAAATAAGGTTGATCCCACCCTGGGGCAGATGATGGAGGAGTTAATCTTTGAGATCCTATTTTATTGTGATTTTACTGTGATTCTATTTCTCTGAACACAGACTTACACCACCTATGAGTCTGGCTTTATTCTTTTCTGCCAATGTTCTTTGTACAGCACAAATAAGAGCAATTACTGTAGATGAGCAGCACAGTGAAATTCAGTTAAGCTTTCAGCCCACATAGCATTTCATGGAAATTATGCATCTGAGTCAGAGACCAAACAATGGCATAGAAAATAAAAGGTGTTAGAAAACATCTGTACGTTTGAATAGTGTAGAAGAGAAGTTCTAATTACAACTAGTTTAGTGAAAGTGTGCTGTTAGCCTGAGCTCCAAATCCCAAGAGTGGATGTGACATGCTTTTGCAATAGCCCAATGGGAAAAAGGGGCTGCACATAAAAAATACCTTTCAAGATGCAAACAACTCATTTGCTTACTGAACTTCGAAGTTTCTTTACTGACAATAAGAAAGAGTTTCTCCTTTTTGATCTTAATACCATGAGTGATGTGCTTTTTCATAAAGATGGGCGTAAGGAGGAAGTAGCAGCATTAAACAGACACCATCACCAGCACTGAGGTTGTATTTAAATTGACACTGAAATAGCTTGGCCATGTAGTGTCCGAGTCATGTTCACTTGAAGTCAAACTAATTCACTTTGAACATATCTGGAAAGCCACAGTTCAAACCCTGGAAATTCAAGACAAGAGGATGGAAAACCAAGCAGTCCTCTTACGACAGGACTTCAAGAAATACTTTGGAGCTGCTACTGGGTTTTTGTGTCCACATGGAAAGAATATGATAGTGACAGACTTCAAAAGAGGCTGAATGTCATCCCCTGAAGGTGAGGCTTTCTTAAACTTCTTGTTCTGAGTACCAAAACTGATGCTTCCCAAAACACTTGCAGCTTATCAGCTCTTGGGCAGTGTGCTGGAGATACAGCCTTGTGAAGATTAACTCTACAAGGAATGATGAACTGGAAGATGCCTGAAGGAATGAAACTCTCTCCTCAGCTTTGCAAACTTTCTGGAGTTTTTCAAGCCTTGATTTATTGGCTAATAGGGCTGACCAGCATCTTAAATATTATTCCAGGAGCAATCTCATGTGCATGTGCATTATACGTAGCAACAGAATTCATGTTATGAATCTCATTTCACAAAACAGTAACAAACCAATCCATACATGAAGTGACTTTCACATCTTTCACATTTTTTTTACCAACAGTGGGAGCCATTTTCCTGGAAGCAATGTTCTTTGCATACGAGGATGGACGTGGAGATGTAACCACATTGCATTGTGTAAAAGCCACCAGGTAGCTTCAGTTTTCTTACTCCTAAATAAAGACAACAAAGAGCAGTGCATTTTGTAGGTTCTTGTATAACAAGCTACCATGAACTGAAAGACATAGAAACACAATCAGGAGCTTTTAATGTACGATAACACACTACAGCACAGGAATTATCACGTGAGAAAGTACCACAGTTCTGCCATGTAAAAGAATTGAAACTCAGACCTTGAAGAAAGTGGGGCCTTGGCATGGCCCTTGGGATTGATTGATGAACATTTCATGGCATAAGGAGTAAACTAAACTAATGAAAAGTAGTAATACACCATGGAAGATGAGCTCTATTATAAACCATAAATGAACTGCTCCTTTAGGATGTAGCCAAGAGACAAGAGCCACTGCTTCATTTTGTGTCATCATGTTAAGCATGCCATAGAAAAGAAAATCCTCAGAAGGTTGCTTTATTTTTGTCAGCAGCTGGCTGTAAAACAGTTTATGCTTTTAATGTTTTTTACTGAATTCAAGCAGAGGAAGTTCAATATGAAAGTGTGCATCAGAGATTGAAGGAGTACTGCGCTCCACATCAAGATGAGACATGTGAGAGTGATGCTTTAAAACAGCTATCATCAAAAGAAGCTGAAAACACAGAAGACTTTATGACCAATCTAAGACTGAAGAGAAATTATCACTTTTTGGGAGGCTAGATTCCTTGATAGGAGATCAGAGTGTGATGGTAATCAGGAACTAAAAAGTCAGATTAAGAATTAACACTTGACAATGTGGTTAGGATGCACTGAGGAAAAGCTGGGAGGCAATACCCTCAGAGCACAGCCAGAACTGTGTCACCTGAACTTGACACCATGAAGCCCCATGCACAGCTAAGGGTGGAGTGAAAGCTTTCCAGTGCTATCAACACCAGTGACAATTGATGCCTGCAGCTTTGGGTTTGTTTGTGGGTCCAGGTAGTACCTAGAAGCATCCCATGTAAAGGTACCACGGGGTTTGTATGGATGGCTATTTGATTTCAAGCATATAGCGAGTGCCTACATAGTTCTATGGAACAGTAATACTAGATTAGGTGAAAAATGAACATGTTGGTAAATCACCTCATTCTTGGGCCATATCCAAATGTCTCTACAGACATGATCAGGCAGCTGGAGAACCAACTGAAGTGAACCAACTGGACTGTTACCCTGTAATGGTATCTAATCAACATGGGATGCTAAACTTTTCAGAAATTGAACAAATTCACTGTAGACTCTCAGTATCACCTGTCCTGAAGTAAAACAGGTAAAGATGCATATAGATACTTCTAGGGAGGTGCATGAGAACAAGAGTTCAAGTCAAATCAGTAGTAGGTCAGAGCAAGATTTGCTGTTCATAGGCTTCCTGTAGTTGTGGCTTTTTATGTAATACTCCTTTATGGATTTTACTACTACCGGTTTATCTGGTTGCTTCTTGCATGCCGGCACCCTTTCAATATTCATCATATCTTGCGAAGGGAACTACATGTATTGGCCTCCTGCAATGCAAGTATTTACCAATATCACCACCAACAGTGTTGTTATTGCACAGGAGGCTTGAAAGGACACTGACTCTAAAATCTTGTTGAACTGTTTACCCAAACCTCAATAGTTAAAGAATACTCCTTATTCTACTTTCTGTTAGCATTGACTATTGTTACTTTTCTCACTCTTCATTGTTATTTTAAACATATGGGTCTGGGAAAGGAGTACATGGAGAACTGTTCTTCTAAAAGGTTTTGTTATGACCTGGGCAGATCCAGGAGTATAGTTGTAGGAAGGACCTGAAGTGGGTAGATCTTTGCTGGATTTCTTAGCTCCAAGCCACTACTGACCAAACATCTTCCAAGGACCTCTCAGAGTTGTCTTGTCCCTGGATCATCCTGATTGCAGCAAATAAGCCATATCTATTTTGCACCATAACATGGTTTCCAAAGCCACGACCTTTGCTAAAGCATCCTGGTTGTTGTGATTTCACCCTAGCAAGCAACTAAGTACCATGCATCCACTTGCTCCCTCTGCTCCCCTCTAGGTGGGATGGGGAGGAGAACTGGAAAAAAGTAGGACTTGAGGGTTGAGATAAGAACAGTTTGATAATTGAAATAAAATAAAACATGATAAATTAATAATACTAATAACAACAACAATAATAATATCACCCAAATGATACACAATACAATTGCTTGCCACCTGCTGACTGGTACCCAATTCATGCATCCCCAAGCAGTGATCAATGGCTCCTGGCCACCTCCCCCCAGTTTCTATACTGAGCTGGACATTCTACGGTAAGGAATATCCCTTGGCTACTTCAGGTCAGCTGTCCTGGCCATGCTCCCTCCCGGCTTCTTGTGCACCTCCTCACTGGCAGAACGTGGGACACTGAATAGTCTTTGACCAGGGTAAGTGCTACTGAGCAACAACCAAAACACTGGTGTGTTATCAGCGTTGTTCTCACACTAAAACCAAAACACAGCACTGCACCAGCTACTGTGTGAACAGAACTGGGGCAGGCATAAACTTCTGGGCTTGGTAACTGAAATTAACAGAATAAAAACATGGGTGGGGAGTGATAGAGGGTTTCAGAGGAGGAAGACATTGAGGGGCATTCACTGGAAATCATCAAAGCAACCAAGAGAAGGTTGCTTTAAGTTAGACTGAAATGTTTTGCTCCTCCCCATGCTCAGTGGTTTCTTTTATTTCCCCTGTATTTAACACTGTTAGTGTTCATAGTTAGCTCCAGTTTTCAGAGGAAACAGGTAATGTGAAGTTCCAGTGTTTCATTTTGGAGAAGCAAAAATGCACCTTAACGTTCTTACTCCTCTTTTTTGAGGGATGAGTTTCTTTGTTGAATTCTGCCCGGGTTGCTGAGTACTTCTGGCTCTCTCAATTTTTCCTCTCTTTCCCTCCCTGGCACATTCCCGCTCATCAGCCAGAGCCCATCTCCCTGTTTTCTAACCCAGCCCACCAGGCTCTGGCACCAGTTCTCATCCTGCTCGGCATTAGACTGAATTGGTGCAATGGCTGCAGTTTGGAGGGACCTGGGGCTGGAACTGGAAGTCAATGTCCCTCCTGTGACAGCAATCCCTCATGCCTCCTCTGCAAGACTTCCTTGAGAGCATGATTCCCAGTGCCAAGTGAAATATCTGTCATCTTTGTGCTGGTTGAGATGGTTTTTGGTATGTTCATGGCCAGTTTGGGTATGGACAGCTTAGTGGTTGCTGAGTCCTTGCAGGCAATAAACAATCTGGGCTGTTTTGCTAGCCAGGGAGAGTTTAACTACTACTTCTTTCCATGGAAGGGTTTAAGATAGGGTGCTCTGCTGTGGTCCAGTAGCAACTGCAAGGGCAGGAAGGCATCCTGACCTTCTTCATATATACTCCTTGTAGCCTGATGTGCCAGTGCCTGTCCTGCATATCTGGAGCAATGGACTTGGATCACCTCACATCTGAGGAAGGCTCTGAATCAAAGACTTTTAAAGTTAAAGTGTTAAAGTCCTCTGACAAGGCATCCATGAAGATGATTCTTCTTTAGTTTCCTCATGAAAAAGTACCATAAGCTTTACTTTTCCTTCTAGGAAAAGCAAAAGATCACAAATCACATAGTGCATTGGTTACAAGAGCAGCTCTGTTTCACAGTTCGCTCTGGGTGCCTCAGAACAGCCCTTTGATGCTGATTTCCTGTGGCAAGTAAAAGAAAGAAGTATGGGTACACATTTTTACTGTTTTTCTTTTACCCTGTTTTTGATGATTCAGTTGCACCTGTCAAACCCCAATAACCTTCCCTGTTCTGTTACTTTTCTCTTGGGTAAAGGCATAGGAAGGAGGAGAAGAACCAGCAGATGGAGCCCCATGTGGATTCACTGGGACCTGGGGCATCTGTGCATGGGAAAACGGCAGACCCCAGTGGACCAAGGCTCAAAGTTGTAGCTGGGACTGGTCGGCAAACAGGTCTCACTGCCCAGGAGGTTTCTGCTTTGGCTTATTTTCTTGTTCCCTGGATATCTCTATGGGTGAATGACTCAGGGTGGGTGAGGGAAGAGAAACCCTCCCTGCTTTGCCTCCCCACTGAGCCCGTAGGAAGAAGATCTTGTCTCTGTGGTTAGAAAACCAGATGTGTCGAATGTTTGTATTTCAGGTCCTCAGAAAAGAAAACTTACGTGAGCTGTACCATACGTTGCAGCAAATCTTTATCTGCTGGGCCCACCAGGGATTGGTTTGAGGTGTAAAATGTAACACCCAAATGCAGCTATTTGCCTCCTGCAGAAGGACACTTACGTGCTTTTGCATCTGGGGGGTTTCAGGGGTCTTCCCTTGATCAATGCAGAGCAGGAGCTGAGCCTCAACCCTCCCTGATATGTGGTCCTCAGCTCTGGAGGAGCAAGACAGACAACAGGAGCAAAGCAACTCCCTGAAAATCAGGCTTTCTCTTTTGTGCTTTTAGGAGAAATGAGTATTCCTAACCACCAGGTCTGCATAGACCTATTCATTACCCAAATGTACTTTCTCCACGCTGGCCTAGCATGTGAGAGGTTGGTCATTGGTCTGTCTTCGTGTGTCTGTCTTGGTTTAGACACCAGACAGGCCATGACAATGGGCCCGGGGACAGAGAGGTTGTCCTAACCCATTTATCTCACCACTACAGGTATAGTGTTGCATATCTTCTTGGCTTTCTAGGGCCTCTTTTAGGTCATTAGCTGCACTTGGTTCCCTTACTGGGACTCTACATGACCCAGAACAGAGGGAAGGACAGTTTCTATTGTCAGCGTTTTCTCTAGACAGCAAATAGTGGCAACTGGTTGAGATGGCTGATACACAGACAAGGTTTGCATCTAAATATATCAATGAAAACAAAATCAGCACTTTTATTTTAATTATTTCCACTTGAGTTACTGTTGGGTCTCTGAAACAAAAGCTGCAGAATGGAGCGCACAGTGTTGAAGTGGGCATGGATCATCATATTTTTCCTCAGGAGACAGTTCCTTTACAGGAAGCAGCCACAATTGACTGTTCTGTAACTGAAGAGAGCATGAAAACCCACCCTGCTGCCATCTCACACATCTGTGTCAGTGAGCGGTTAAAAGAACCATGTTTTTCAGCCCTTTGGGGTTGACAATCTATTAGGGACCATTTTGTAAGTCCCTGTTGCATTTCCCTGTTTTTGATGCAGTGTGATTGCACATCCTGAGGCCAATGGCAAATGCACCTGTGATATAAGGTATTGTGATGCTGGGATTTGTGATGCATTTGTGATGCACTGGCTGTGCAGGACACAGCAAAGTATCAAACCCATTCTGTCCATTTTAGCAGGAAACATCAGCTTTTTAGTGGCAGAACAGTTACTGACTCTAAGTCACTGAGTCACATTATAAGTCCTTTTATTTTCCTTTGGTGGGAATGGCACCAGATGTCCAAACCATCTGGTTCGGTTTTGTGTCATCTTTCTATCCAACTGCAGTTGTCACAATGTCATGGTGTGAGACTTGGGCTGCAAAGCTGAGCAGCAATGATTGGAGGATATTGGTACTGTTTCCTTTATTTTTCTTGTGTTAGGGAACTAATCCAAATTGTCCTTTGGTAGCAGGTGCTTGAATAGAAAGTGTTGTATAAAATTAAATGACTGCTGCAGCTCAGACTGTTGGACCACACCTGGCAAAAACTTCCTGCAGGTGAGTAACTTGTATTTGTAAAGAAGGAAGCAGGTCACCATGTAGAGACTTACAGGCTCAGGCCAGCTTATGTCTGTACAACACATAGCATGGCTTGCCACAACACCGATGATGTGAGGTGCTTCTCTGATACAGCATCCCATATCCAACTGACACCGTTTCCATGGCTTTTGGGGAAGTTTAGGATGCTGATTCTGGTTCCGTTTGAGATTTTCTTCTGAGCTTTACCCCTCAGGAATAACTGAAGTGCAAATATGAATGTGAACCACCTTAAACTTTTGGCAACAGTATAGAGCAACCTTTTTTTTTTGTTTAACAAATAAGATCAAACACAGATAAAGAAATATTATAAACCTTTTAAGTGACTCGTATTGTGGTCCGAGTGTAGTAAGTTAACCATTATAAAGATAATGGAAGTGAAATCAGCTTTTCTCAAACTTGAATCTCTTCAAGAACATTAATAATATGCTCCATCCCCACCAGCGTTTAAGGCCAGGTTGGACAGGGCCTTGGGCAGCATGATCTAGTATGAGGTGTTCCTGCCCATGGCAGGGGGTTGGAAGGAGATGATTTTAAGGTCTAGATGATTTTGTTATTCTATGATTCTGCCATAAAAGATAATGCAGAAACGCAGTGTGCTTTTCTTACTGATGCTCCAAGTGTGGCTCCATCAGAGCTGATAGCCATAGCTGGAAGAGACACTTACTGAAATCAATGGCAAACTTTAGTGTCTTCTAGCAGGATACTGAGATAGCTTAGAGTTGAGCAAGAGGATTTTCTTCCATATTAAAAATTTATAGGAAAACTGTTAATTGTTGAATGTTAATCTTATGATTATGCAGCTATCTGGAGAAATCATGCTTCTTCTGATGTGTAGGTTAAATGTGTGCATTGGATCTGTTCATAAGCCTAAATGATAAACAAAAATGATGATCAGGCATGGAATCATCATTTCCATCTGGTCTTCAGCTAGAAGAAGGTATGCAAAAGAAACACAAAATCCCATCAAGTCACTGTCAAGCTTAGGAGAGGCACTTGGATCTTTGTGGCAATAAATTAACATATGTGTGAAGGGCACAGTCACTCTTTAAAAGTCCCAGTGACAAAAGCTAATCAAATGACAGTTATAATGACTTGAGCCCAAAGGGAGCTGTTATAATAATTATACAACATGCAGAGGATTGTAATAGCAGGGCCTCACCTGCTAAAAGATGAAAAGATCATGTCAGATGAAAGCATTTGAACTCTAAAAGATGCTAGGAAGGCACAAAGAGAAGAGCAGAGAAAAGCTGCATCAGGAATCGATTTACCTTAAGTAGTTTTGGCCCCAGGGCTGCATAGCTTCAGCTGTTATCTGAGTTGAACATGGATGGTTTGATGCAGAGTGTGAACAGAAAAAGCAGATCCAGTCTCAGACCAAAAATACTTGTGGAGGGTGATCAGGGTCTGCAGTTGGGGTTGCGGGTGGTCTGAGTCACCATCTCCCATTGTCAGTGTACAAGATTCCAGCACTAAACGTTGTTCAGTAAATGACATCTCCTTTTACCCTCACGTACATCATCTCTCTCGCCTAAGGTCGTACTTGCAATGTCCCTGAGTGATGTCCGCAAAGAAAAGAAAGCTCGAAATGCACAGTGGAGTGTGGAACTAATCTGAACATTAGCATTAAAAGGCATTTTTTCCTAACATAATACTTATTTCTTAAGACTACCTTCATGGTTTTTCTCTATCTGTTCAATGCTGTTTCGTGAACTCACTGTTGCAGCAAAAAATCGGTGTCATGGCAAAACTTCATAAGTAAATTCCATGATGCACAGTCATGTTTTCTTATATAAATAGAATCAAAAGTATGGATTAGGGATTCAAGCTCTCCAGGCAAGGCCGGTGATAAGTTTATAGGCATTGTGCCCCTTGTATTGCCATATATTTAATTATGACATGAACAAGCCTATGGAATAAAATGAGAAGTTTGTCTGGAAAGCTGTTTCACAAATCTGATGTACCACATTTCATAGGTGAAAGAATTCTACTAGCAAAACCTGAGGTCGCCTTCCCTTCAGAATGAGAAGAGGAGAACACTTTCTTCCTAAGCATTGTTTAATTCTCTTAAAAAACATGCTAGCTTTATTTTCATTTAATACGAATAATCATAGAATCATAGAATCACAGAATAGTTTGTGTTGGAAAGGACATTCGGATAATCCAGTTCCAACCCCCCTGCTATGGGCAGGGACACCTCCCACTAAACCATGCCACCCAAGGCCCTGTCCAGCCTGGCTTTTAACACCACCAGGGATGGAGCATTCACATCTTCCCTGGGCAACCCATTCCAGTGCCTCACCACCCTTACTGTAAAGAACTTCTTCCTTATATCCAATCTAAACTTC
>JAOEHX010027281.1:0-64381 GCA_025448015.1 Bolborhynchus lineola | reverse complement strand
AGTTCATTTTGAACTGGCTGGTTTGGACAGAGCCTTGGGTGGCATGGTTTAGTAGGAGGTGTCCCTGTCCATGGCAGAGGGGGTGGAACTGGATGATCTTAAGGTCCTTTCCAACCCAAACTATTCTATGATTCTATGATAATCTGTAACTACTCAAAAGGACACAACAATTAGACAAGGCATATGAAATATCTTAACCTGTTACAGCCTATAATTAAAACATTAAACCAGGATTTTTTTTTCAGAAGCAGGACTGCCTGCTGGAACATCCTGACATTTCAAAGATGTGAGGACAAAAGAAGTAAAGGGGAGACAGGTATTTTACCTTTATTGAGCATTTCATCTGCTTCATCCAAAACCAGCATTTTGATGGCACGAGTTCTTAAACTTCGTCGACGAATCATATCTGTAAGATTGTACTTGGTAAGATGGAAAGGCTCTGAAAACAAGTGAGCCTACACTGCTCCCAGCTCCTCCAGGGCATGTTGGTGGAAGGGGGACAGGCCCTTCCCTTGCTACCAACAGGGACAGCTGTTTGGCGATAGAAGACACTTCCAAGAACCACACTGTGCCCATAGCATCCTTCAGTCTAGGGGGATGTCTCTGGAGCCCAGCTAAGGGAGCACTGACTGCAGGGAAGCTCCCAGTATCCAAGCTGTGGGTTGCCACTTGCTAAGTGCACAGGACAGCTGACCTGGTCTCCCACAGTGTGAGACATGCAAAATGCTGCATGAACTTTTCATCAATAGACTGGGCAAATCCACATCCTGTATGGAAGAGCAATTTTGTGTAATCCCTTAATACTGTAGTAGAAAGTATTTGTCATTAGTTGCTGTTCAAAGCCAGTCCGGTTCTATAGCTGATAATCACTTATTTTTCACTTGTGGAGACTGGCTGTGTTCTCCCAGTGACAGGAGCTCATGTAAGGGAAAGTGTTGCCTCTTGAAGCAGGCAATACTCTTGTTAGCTTGAAGGCTAACACTATCACTGTGGTAACTGCCACCAACAGGAAACATAAAAAACTTAATGCAATGAAACCAGAAGTACCAGCCATGACTGCACCCACTTTAACAAAGAGAGAGTGATGATCAGTACACAGAAAACATGGACCTGACTTTGATACTCAAGTAGACCCAGCTCCTTTCTCCTCCAAGATTCTGAAGTATATCCTGGGATTGTAGTATTTTCTCCTTAAAAAATACTCTTTGTTCCCACACCACCATATGGAGAAACATGTCAACAATGAAAACCAGCAGAGAAAATCCACATACTATCCCCACTGATTTCCCTCTAGTCTTTTCCAAATATTGCTAAAGTAAGCTGCTACCTTGTTATGCTTCACATTAACATTAGTTGTGTCAGATTAATGCAATTTTCATGTTATTTCAAATCTAAGCTCACAAAAGTCGCACGCAATTCCCATGGCTCAACTCAGGTCTGAAGCCTCCCACATGTCCTTACCAAACACACGGCCTGGAGTGCCAGCAACAACATGCTGCCCATAATCCAGCTTTCGGATATCTTCACCCACATTGGTCCCTCCGATGCAGGCATGACACTGGACATTCATGTAGTCTCCCAGAGCAAGAAGACCCTGTGTAGATACAAAGGAATGGCTTAAATAACTGAGCTGCCATGAAGTTTGTAATTGTGAAGGGATGGAGGTCTGCCAGACAGTGGGTTTTTAAAGCACAAGCACTTAGGATCTTTTATGTCTGTCACCCAAACCTCCTCAAAAGCAGGTTTCCAAACTATGGGAATTCAGTTGCCTGGGGTTCACAACTGCTCTGAAAGTGCCATCCTTAAAAAAGCAGCGGCTTTGAGCTCTGCTGGGGAACACCTGAGGATCAGCCTCAAACCTTCCAAGTGCTTTACAGATGGTGATTTAAATGCTCCTACCTTCTGAATCTGTACAGCCAGCTCCCGAGTTGGTGCCAAGATCAATGCCTGGGTCTCACGAACCTGATTAAAACAAGTGACCACAGAACAGTTAATCACAGGGCAGATATCTAAGTGTAAGAGACTACAGCTCCACAGTGCTCTGAAATGTCACATCTGAATGATTAATTGGAATTCTGTGCTAAAACCTAGTGTCTGCAAGGGTCAGTCCTCCTAAAAAGCTGCTCCCAAAAAAGAGTGCTTACATGGTAATAGCCTCTTAGTGAAGTTACTTCTGACAAGACTTAAGCAGCTCTTTGAGAGCTATTTTTCATTCCAACCTAATTTCTGAAAACAACTATATAAGTATGTACTATTGTAAAAGAAGAGAAACATTTATATTACTTTAATTTTGTATGTTCAGATCAGATCAAACCCTTGTACTGCACAAGAATAATATGCTTGAAAAATATTATAAGCACATTACAGAAATAAAGCAAAAAGATCAACTTTTAATTTAGAACATACAACATCTATATTATATTCCAGGCACTAAGGGGTGAATAACAATCTAAAGCTTATTTAAGAGGGCCCACAAAAAAATCATCGTTTTATTTAATAGCATGCACACATTCAAGTTGTAATTAAAAAGCAATTGCATGGACATGACACTCCCAACTATAAAAGCAAGCACTTGTCAGTCAAAAATCCAGGTTTGATGCTGTGCAATGTGTGCCAACTGTTCAGACAGGTTGCTGATGCTGTTGAGATCATTTGAAGACAATTCTGCCTGCTGGGAGACTAATTTAGCCCTTCAATATGTGAAAGAGATCAGCTGTTATAGCCAACTTTGTAACTACAAGACTTTATCAGAACATATTTTGCCCTGTTAAATAGGGTTGGTTTAACAGTGAAATTGTTCAGAATCTGGTGAAATTGTCAGTCAGAAGTTTGTCTGAGGTTCACTGCTCATAATTAAAAGATTTCAATGTGAAATTTCATTTATACACTTTAAAAATTAAGGCTTTTCTGAGTAAGACTATCAATTTACTCAAAAATAACTTTTACCATGAGTTATGAGATTACCTGTATATCCAGGCATTGCAGAACAGAGATGGAGAATGTTGCTGTCTTCCCTGTTCCTGACTGTGACCTGAGAAACAGATGTTTGGTGAACACTCTGGAAGTCTGGACAAACAATTCAAGCAATTTCAATATATTCTACCCCTCTGCTCTTTGCCTCTCGTTCATTGCAAAGAAGTCTGAATTTCTAACACTCTATCTGACAAAGTTATCACAGAATCAAAGAATGGTTTGGGTTGGAAATGACCTTAAAACTCATTTGGTTCCAACTCCCTGCCATGGGCAGGGACACCTTCCACTAGACCAGGCTGCTCCAAGCCCCACTCAAAGTTCCAGGAATGGGGCATCCACAGCTTCCTGGGCAACCTTTTCCAATGCCTTATGACCTTCACAGTAAAGAATTTAATCCTAGTATCTGATATGAATCTCCCCTCTGTCAGTCTAAAGCCATTCCCTCTCGTCACGTCAGTACATCTCCCTGTCAAAATCCTCTCTCCAGATTTCTTGTTGGCCTCTTTAGGCACTGGAAGCTACTCCAAGGTCTCCATGGATCCTTCTCTCCTCTAGGCTGAACAAGCTCAGCTCTCAGCCTGTCTCCATAGCAGAAGTTACGGTCACAGTACGATTGGCAGCCAAGCAGCTTTGACAAATGCAGTATCAGAGACAGAGCACTGTGTTGCAGGGTCCCCAGCTTTTGCATCTCTACTCCTTATCAGACCAGCACTTAAAATTCCTAAAATTTATCACTTTTTTTCTTTAAGGTAAACGGTCGATAAGCCAATACAATTTGGAAGGTTAGCAATTCCCTCTAGTGACCTAGAAAGTCTCCTTTCCAGTAGGATGCATATCCTTCTTTATCTCTATAGACATAATAGGTTTTCTTCTGTTTACTTTTTTCCTTGAGACTGCAGTTGTCTCCATTCCTCCCTGGCTTTGCTGAAAAACACTCCCAAGAGTTTCAGAGCCATGCTGTTTGAGAACACGGTTTTTGACACATCTTGACTGAACCTTTATTACCCAAACATAAGAAACATTAACAACTGTTTGGATCATCATTTTATGTGCATGTCAGCCACTTTCACTCTATTTGCTTGTGATGTGACTTCCCGAATCCTGCCATGCAGCAGCATGAGACCATGACCAATATCTGAATATGGCCTACAAGGATGCCAGAGAGAGACTCTTTATCAAGGACAGTAGTGACAGAACAAAGAGTAATGGATTCAAACTTAAACAGGTGAGACTGAGGTTAGGTATAAGAAAGAAGTCCTTCGGTATGGGAGTGGTGAGACACTGGCCCAGGTTGCCCAGGGAAGTGGTAAATGCCTTATCCCTGGCAGTGTTCAAGGCCAGGCTGGATGGGGCTTGGAGCAGCCTGGTCTAGTGGAAAATGTCCCTGCCCATAGCAGGGGGTTGGAACTGGATGAACTTTAAGGTCCCTTCCAACACAAACCAGTCTGTGATTCTATAGTCTACCGTGAAAATAATCCCTTTCCCTTTAGAGTGGTTTTAAAGACTTTACAGGGATTAATGCCACCATACTTTGCTTCAAATGTAAAAGCTTTCCCTGTTTTTCTTTTTGCTCCTCCCAGAAGCTCGAAACTCAGGCGCTCCCTTGTCACACAAGGGCAGGGAGCTCCAGGGCAGGGAGGGGAGGGCTGCTTGGCAGGCACCCCATGGACACTGTCACCCAGACAGGCAGCAGTGCTGCCTGTGCAGGCAGGATAAACATGTCAAAGCTGGGCAACTGTGCAACGGTTCTCTGTTGAACACATATAATGTCCATTATGGAAATGCTCATGGGTTGTGCAGGGATGTGGGTGGGCTAGAACCTCCCCAGGGAGCTGCCCTAGGACCCCTCCTGGGCAGAGCAGCAACAGCCTGCAATGATGGGATCTGAAGCTCTGGCTGCTTTCCTGCTGGTCATTTCTTTGCTGAGGATGTGTGGCTGTGTACTAGAAGGAAGAGGGAGCCCTTGTAGCTGTAAAAGCATGGGAGCTTTTGCATCTCATTCACATGCTGCTTACCAGAGTGGTGCTCAGCATGGGCACAGGGCTGGGAGTATATCTATATGGAACTTCCTATGGGAGCATCCTCTATTATTGTTGTTGTTATTATTATTAAAGCTCCAAAGCTGAAGTGAGAATGGCAAAGGGTGGTGCTGTGCTTTGCAGGGGGTGGTGGTGGGCAAGAGGCCACAGAGGTGGAGATGGATTTGTTATATGGATGAGGTGGGTTTATGGATTGTGCTGCATTCGGGGAGCTCTGCACTCACTGGGAATGAACAGGCAGTAGAGGAGTTCCAGGGGCCCAAGGAAGAGGAGGACAAAGATGAAGCACTGGCAAGTAGAAAAGTGATAGGAACTGGTCACTGGGCTTAGGATGATGGAAAGGGACAAAGAATCCACTGCCTTGAAGCCTGATGAGAAAGCAGGTGAAGAAGGAAAGGAGAGAAGACAAACAGGCTGAAGTGCTTGGTGACCAAAGCAAAGATGAAGGTGAATACTGAGAGCTTGCGTAAGCTAGGACTGAGCTGTAGTAGTTTTGGCACACTGCAAGCATAAAAATATTGACACTATTTTAAACAGATAATGATGAAAGATGAACTGGGGATGGGAAGACAGTATGGAAGTGTTGAAACACTGAGGTTCTGAAGCAGAAGGATCTCTGACTTTACAGAGGCATTTTACTTGCATAGGAAAGGGGATGTGGTGCTGCTGCCTTTAGTGGGGAGCTGGTTTTGTGAAGGGCTTTGCTGCAAAGGAGAGTGGCAGCTCCTGGCAGTGGGGACTCCTCAAGGACCTGTGCTGCCCTCTCCATCTTTGAATGCAGCAGCCTGAACCAACTTCAGAAACACCAGTGGCATCTTTCTCTGATGGCTTTTCTTTCCAGACCACAAACTGCGTAGAGGGACCCAACCCTGTGCTAACAATGGCCTCTCAGCAAGTGATCACAGTCCAGCCACAGTGTTCAACAGCCCCACGGGCAGGCGTGTGGCAGTCAGGGCTGATGGACTGTTGCTCCGACTGTAACGTGTGTGAGTACATATATATCCCTTGCTCCTGCTGTTGCCTCACAGTGTGTTTCTGGTGTTTTCTCCACTCCTTCTGCAGCACCACCTCTGTTGCAAACTCCACTTCTATGGTACCAGTAGTAAAGCAGCTGTCATCTGAGGTCAAGAGCTGTGGCTCCCCAACCAGCTTTATCCCCTTTCTTTGCACCCCTCAGCCAAGCCAATGTCTTGCTGTCCACAGGTCTTTGTGGAACCTTCTGCTTCCCCTGCCTGGGGTGTCAAGTGGCTGAGGACATGGATGAGTGCTGCATGTGTGGCCCCAGCATGGCCATGAGGACACTGTACCGCACCAGATACAACATCCCGGTCAGTGATCCAGGCATGCCCTGCTCGCAGTGACAGTCACAAGCTGGGTGCTGGGGTGTGGCCTCAGGGGAGGATAAAGTGGAGTCCAAGGGGAAGAGCAGTGGTGGGAAGTTCCATGGGCAGCCCCACAGGCAGGGAGCCAGTGACACATCTGCATCACTACTGTGAGCTTCTGGTAATCCCATTGCACATGACCTCATCCCAGTCCTTGCTGGGCATAAGCAGTGTGCTGCAGAGCTGGAGTGAGCTGCCTAAGGGTGTTGGTGATAAAAAATAGGAATACTTAAAAGCTAATGTGGGAAGGGGTTATTCAATGTCACTTGCTCCACAGGGCTCCCTTCTGGGTGACTTTGCCTCCACTGCGTTCTGCCCCATGTGCGCTCTCTGCCAGCTGAAGAGAGATATCAACCAGAGGAAGGAGCTGGGCATATTCTAGAAAGGTGGGTGTGCTGGTGCTTGTTTATAAAGTCACTGCTGCACAGAACCAAATGTGGTCCCAGAGTCTCCATTTCTACTGACACCTGACTTAAGACACAGGGCTGCTGTGGTGTCAAACCAGCAATGGCCAAGTGAAAGGGTGACCTGTCCCTCAGCAAAATGTTGCTGAGGACCTCTTGAGGATGGGGGATCTGCTCAGGGCTCATCACCTGAGTCCAACCAGCAGGGCTGGGACACACACACTGTGTAGCAAGGCATGGCCCTACTCACTGACTCTCCTCTCCCATCTCATCCCACTGCAGATGTCGCCATCCTCACTACACCCTGCAGAGCTGCTGTGAGCAGGAGTCTCAAGTGCCTTGTGCTGTTGGGAAATGCACCATGGAGAGGTTGTCTTGGTTGTGGTTAATTCCCCCTTTGCTAGGCAACACCATCAATAAACAGCAGTTTGTCTTCCTGCCTGTGTGTAACAACTTATTTCTCTGCATCCTCCTGCAGCACCCGAAGATAGCATTTTACTTTTGTACGCTGAGGGGTCAGAGTAAATGCTGAGGTTATCAGAGAAAGGAGACTTTCTCTTGCAGCCCTACATTGGGATAAAACCAGACCACAAATTTCAGTGAGAAGTTAATATAAACCAAAAGCCTGTTGTGGACAGCTCAGCTGCTCTGTAGACACTGGAGCATGCAGAGCTGCTGACAGCATCACCCCGTGCTCAGAGGCCTGAGAGCATTGAACCCATCCCTGTTTCTGCCTGGACCATCTGAGCAGCAATGGGGGAGTGATGCTGATGATGTGGGGATAGCAGTTCCATTCACTTTCTTCTCCACAAACCTTGCTAGAAGTCCATCATATTGGAGCAGGATTCTTGGTGTGGTGAGACCTCCACAGCTGTAGCTGTTGGGAGTAACACCCTGTGGTGGAAGAGCTGGGAGTATCTGAACCTTGCTGGGGCTTGAGCATGCAGGGGTCTATCCATTACCTGCCATGGTGAATAATGGTAAAGAGGTAACTCGGGCTGGGGTTGATCTGCAGTTTTCCCTGCTGTAAATCCCGCTGTGTTTTCCATAGTGTCTGCAGCACTGTCACACCCATGGTGTGAAGAGGCTATGCCCCTGTTGACAGTGTGTACATCTGCATTTGCACATTTGAAACACAACGTCCACAGAGAAGCAGGAGGAAGCTGTTGTGGTGACAGCCTGAGCAGGGAGTGGAAAAGTGTGCATGCTGCTGTGGGTCTGGGTGCTGCCATGTTGGCTTGTGCGCGGCCCACAGGCCTGCTGGGTCACCTCGCCTCAATCCTGGCTGCTGGTCCCAAATCCCTGCTGCTCACAGTCTGTCAGGCATGGGGTCTGTGCCTCCCGCTGTGGCACAGGCAGCTGTGTGATTTGGGGGGGACAGAGGCACTGACAGCCTTGCTGTCCAGAGCTCATGGGTGAGCCGAGAGCTCTCAGGATCAAGGTCTTCGAAACCACTCGACTGTGAATGCTGGGGTTCCCCTTTCCAGTGACAGGTGAGCCCTGTGCCTCCATCTCCCCTGCCACCATAATGGTTGTTATGGGGTCCCCCTACAATCGTTCTTGCTTGGGGCCCTTCTATCCCTGGGCCCATCCTGACAGGGGCTGCTGGCCACTCATGGCTTTGACCAGCGCTATTCATGCATCTCTTCTCCAGGCCTGTTTTTCCCCAACACATACTGGGGACCAGAGCTCTGCCCCTGCAGGCACCTGAATCCTCACAGGGCTCTTGTCCTAGGATCACAGACCGGTTTGGGTTGGAAAGGACCTCAAGATCAGCCGGTTCCAATCCCCTTGTCATGCATGGGGATGCCTCACACTGGAGACCATGCTGCCTAAGGCCCCATTCAACCTGGCCTTGAACACTGACAGGGATGGAGCATTTACCACTTCTCTGGGCAGCCCATTCCAGTGCCTCAGCACCCTCACAGTAAAGAACTTCTTCCTTATACCTAAGCTGAACTTCCTGTTTTAGTTTGCACTCATTACCCCTTGTCCTACAGTCCCTGATGAAGTGTCCCTTCCCAGCATCTTTGTAGGCCCTCTTCAGATACAGGAAGGCTGCTATGAGTTCTCCATGCAGCCTTCTCTTCATTCTTGCAGGCAATGCTGTGGCTGTGCAGTGAGGAGCCAGGAGCCCCCAGCCCTGAGCCTTGGTGAGGAGCACCAGTGCCCACCTCATCCGAGGAGTCTCAGAGGTGCAGAAACTGCAGGTGATGCCCAGCCCGAAGCAGCTGCTGGCAAGAATGGTTCTTGGGGTCATGTTGCAGAAGAGGCGCTGTGCCACAGGGGCAGGAGGCTGGCGGTGCTGCACCCACAGCAGAGCCCAGTGGGGTTGAGCAAGCCAG
The DNA here is from genome assembly GCA_025448015.1 of Bolborhynchus lineola. Taxonomy (NCBI): domain Eukaryota; kingdom Metazoa; phylum Chordata; class Aves; order Psittaciformes; family Psittacidae; genus Bolborhynchus; species Bolborhynchus lineola. Next base: position 55,238 of record JAOEHX010027281.1, on the reverse strand, counting down.
GGCTGTGTCTGGCTGTTCCACAGAAAGCTCTGCTGTGGGTGGTGGTATTGGTTGTTGTTGTACACATGGCATCGGGGCACTCTGAGGGTTGCTAGGGCTGTGTGGGGTGGCAGCAGGTCTGTGTCACCACATGGGGGGTCTCCCCCCGGGTGTCACAAGGAGCTATACCCCAGGGCACGTTTCTCCTTCTCTGAGGGTAGTTTCTCAGAACACATCCTGCTGAGGACATCATCCTCTGTGCACAGGGGCTGTGGGGTGAGCATGACTGCTCCAGACAGCAGGGTAATGGCAGCCCAGGACTTGTGATCCTATGGGAGCCTCATGGTTAGGCTGTACTGCGTCACTGCCACAACCTGCAAGGGTGACACAACCTTCAGCTGTGTGAAGGTTGCAATACAAGGTTCGTAGGATGCTGCTGTACACAGGACACGGAAACTTTGTTTCTGTGAACTTCTTTATTATAAGTTATGACTAACAAAGTACATACGCATGATCACTGGCCTATAGCCACACCTGTATGTGATTTTGAGGTGCAACCAGCACAGTACTCGCCAAACCACTGCCAAGAGGCAGAATGACAGAGAAGTCTCCTCACACACTATCCATGTCAAGAGTGAGTCAGGCACCCCCGGCAAGGGTCTGCCTGGCCACGAACCAGCACCCTCCCGCCCCGGGGCACGGCTCTGGTGCTCCCTCACTCTCCTCCTGCGCGGACAGCGGCTCCCGCGAGAATCGACCTGTGCACAGCGGGGACCCCGCGGCCGGGCAGCGCTGCCCGCGCCCCACTGCCGCTGCTCCCAGCCCACCGCAGCACCCCACTCCCGGGCCGGCCAACCGCCGGCACCAAGCGCTACCCTCCCGGCTCCGTCCCGGCAATCACCGCCGGCCCGCGGGAGGCCGGGGATCGCGATGCCAGAAGATGGCGGCTCCGCGTAGGGAGGTGCTGCCCTCTGCGGGCGTCCGCTGCCTGCTGCGAGTTGGCGAGCTGGTGAAAGAGTAAAACCCGAGGGTTGAGGGAAGAGCAGTTTAATAACTAAAATGAAGTATAATATAGGGATAATAGGAAGAATGCCGACAATGACAGTAATGATAATAACAGGGAACAACAAGAGAAGAAATGAACATTCAGAAAAGCCAAGTGATGCGCAATACAACTGCTCACCACCTGCAGACCGATACCCAGCCAGATCTGAGCAGTGATCTGGGCCTTCTGAGTGACTCCCCCCAGTTTATACACTGAACATGACGTGCTGTGGTACGGAGTACCCCTTTGGCTAGGCTGGGTCAAATGTCCTGTCTGCTTCCTCCCGGCTTCTCTTGCCCCTCCTCAGTGGCAGAGCATGAGACTGAAAAGGCATTGATAAGCGTAACTCAGCGACAACTTAAACATTGTTGTGTTATCAGCATTGTTCTCAGACTAAAGCTGAAACACAGCACTGCACAGCTTCTGGGAAGAAAATGAACTGTTACAGCTGAAATCAGGACACACTGAAACATCACCAGCCTTGAATGGCAAGACCTTCTCAGTGATGCTACAGTACCAACAAGCTCTGCCTGTGCTACATACCCAGAGACACTGCAGTGTCACCCAACTCATGCTGTTAAGTCTCCCCTCTGACAGTGCAGTACCGCCAAACTCGGACTGTAAAACCTCTGGCCGGACATGGCAATAACACCAAATTCAGGCTGTAAAACCACGGTAGTGACACTGCAATACCCCCTGCAGTACCACCAAAACACTGCCCTAATATTGGTCAACAAGAATATTACCACCTCCTGTAAGACCTCTGCAGTGACACTGCAGTACTATCAAACTCCTACCGGAAGACCTCCTCTCCAGTACTGCAGTGTTACTCAACTGCTGTCTGGAAACCACCCTCTAAGAGGCCAGGGCCAGAGGTACCCACCTTAGTACAGGGACTACTCCAAGCACCTCCTATTGAGCAAACAACCCCCACCACTCATGCATTCCCAAGAAGCCCCATGGAGCAGGAGGCTCCAGCCCATACTTCAGTTACAGACTAAATTGAGGAGCAACACGTCAGTGAAACATAGCCCACTCCATCCTGCTGGGGGACCTGCCTGCTCAAGTACAATGTGTGATGTTAACACTGCAGTGATTTAACTGGTGCTTTCCAGGGATATGGATGTAATCAATTGATGTGTTAATATTGAGCCTTGCAGGGAAAAGGCCATCATGTTAATTTCATAATAGGGCAGACCAAAGGGACTCCTGACAGATTTGCTTATAATGTCAAACTGTAAGTACTGTAGAGTACCATGCCAGCCTGATCCACAGCTCAGAAGTAATTTTTGGTGAGCATCCTATCAAGCAAGATTAGAATCAGGCTCCACAGTCTTTCCTAGTGTTCATCACTTCGAGTCTTTTAATAGCAATTAGTCAAACAAGATGTGTTCCCTTCTCGTCTTCCTGTAATCATAAATGATTATCACAGATTTAAAACATTGCCTCCAAGTACTGGGGTGAAGATGCAGAGCCCTTTTCACCTCTGAACAAAAAAGTGGCAGACCCAGAGACCTTGCTGTGATTGATGTGGTGGCTGCATCCATTCCAGCTACTGAACTTCTTAATGGACAGCCAGGGTGGTGAGCTTCTGCCAGATTTAATATTAAACAGCACATGCAAATGCATGAAAGCTATTTGGGAGCACTGTCTGATAAAGCTATATCCCACTCGTAGTGTGTGTTATTTATTGTGAACTGACCAAAGGTGAGTTGTGTGCTATGGGTGTGCCCCACATCAGACAAAGCACAAAACACAAATCAGAGAGGTTGAACTGCAGGTTTAATCAGTTACTAGTATTAAATATTTTTATGATGGGGCCACAGATTTGTCTAGAGATAGGTGAGAAACGATCTATGAATGCTTGTTATGAATGCATGCTCATCAGACAAACAAGCAGATGGGGCAGGCAAAGAATTTATTTGGGTAGAATTTGTTAATGAGCTTTGTGCTCACTTCTGTGGGTGGAGGTTTCGAGCCTTGCAGCAGTACATGAGCCCTGGGTTCACCTGGCCCCCTTGAGACCTTTGCTGTAATAAAGCCAACGAGATGGCAGAGTCTGCACTCTTTCTGATGAAATCTGTACTCTTATCACTAAGGAATTGTGTTCTAACATTATTATTGTTATTTTGCTATTTTTAATGTAAATACCTCTATCCTATCTTTATACAAGACTATTGAGCATTTCAGCAGCTAGCAGAGTTGGTAACAGTCCCAGCAGCCTCACTAATACATGTACTTTAAGAAGGAAAACTTCACAGTGAAATTAAATAACTCTTGACCACCTCCCAAAGCTGCAGGAAGACAGGCTGAATAATTTTCACTCAGTGTTTCACACTGTATTGCAAACATGAGCTGTGGTTTTTCTTTGGATAGTCTTCTCTATGTCTGAAGACAGGAACAACTGTGTATTCACAGAATCAGGCATGGAATTACAGGTAGGAAGGGACCTCAAGGATCATCTGATCCAACCTGTCTTGGCAAAAGCAGAGTCTAGACAAGATGTCACAGCACCCTGTCCATCTGAATGTTAAAGGTGTCCAATGCTGGGGAATTTACCAGGGAGATTATCCCAAAGGCTGATTTTCCTCATTGTGAAAAATTTTCCTCTTGTGTCCAATCAGAATCTCCCCAGGAGTAACTTGTACCCATTACCCTCATATTTTTCATGTGTCTCCTTCTAAAAAGGGAACCTCCATCTTCTTTGTAGCCACCCTGTAAATGCTGGAACACGGTGATAAGGTCTTCCCTGAGCCTTTTCTCAAGGCTGAACAAACCCAGCTCTCAGCCTTTCCTCACATGACAGGTTTCCCAGTCCTTGGCTCATCTTTGTGGCCCTTCTCTGGATCCTCTCCAACCTGTCTCCATCTTTTCTGCATAGCAGGGAACAAAACTGAACACAGCATTCCAGGTGTGGCCTGAAAAGAGCTGAGTACAGTGGGAAAATGACGTCTTTATTTCTGCTGGTGATGCCCATGTTGGTGCATCCCAGCATCCTGTTGGCTTTCTTTGCCACAGCAGCACACTTCACTCACATTGAGCTTCTTGTCCACCAGGACCTTCAGGTCCCTTTCCACAGGGCTTCTCCCAGCCAGATATATCCTGGCCTGTGCTGCAGTCCTGGATTATGTTTTTCAGGTACAAGACCTTACATTTGTCCTTGTTGAACTTCTTAAAGTTTTTGTTAGCCCCCTCTTCCAGCCTATCCTTACCCTTCCAAAATATACACTTCCCCTCTCAGTTTGGTATCACCATCAAACTTCGTCAGGGTACACTCGATCCCATCTTCCGGAGTGCTTTTGAAGACAGTGAAGAGTGCTGGGCCCAATATTGATCCCTGGGGGACCCCGCTAGTAACAGATCACCAGTTTGAAAAGGGGCCGTTCCCCACCACCCTCTGGTGTATGCTGTCAGCCAGTTCCCACCGCTGCACACACCACTTGTCCAGACCATAACACATCAGCTTCTCTAGGAGGAGGCTGTGGGAAACCACACTGAAAGCCTTGGAGAAATCCAGGTAGACAATGTCTGGCTCCTGCCCTACACCAACCAAGCAGGTTTCTTTGTCATAGGCCATCAGGTTTGTCAAGCACAATTTTCTCCTGGTGAATCCATGCTGGCTTTTCCCAATCATATGCTTCATTTGACTTGTGGTATCCCTCAGGAGGTTTCATTCCATAACTTTCCTGGAGACTGAAGTTAGACCGATGGGCCTGTAATTTCCTAGATCCTCCAGGTTGACCCACTCAGAAATTATCTAAAAAACCCAGACATATTAGGTTTTACCAGTAGTGCAAATGTCTGTGAGATTAAAACATCTGTAGTTTCTAATCTCAATTCTTTGTTGTTTTGTTTGAGCATGAGTGCCGGTCATGAGATCAGTAGCTACTTCTGACTGCATCCTGTGCAAATGCTCTGCTTTTTTGTGACTCACCTGGGAATAGCCCAGATCTGACACTACGAACAGTCTGATGAGATTTCCAGGCCAGACTGAAGATACCCTCCTTGAATGAGACAACAGTATTTTTGTATCTATTTGGTCATATGTGCACCTTCTCAAATGCTACTGGGACTATGCAATGGTTTCAGCTAACTGCTAGGATGCTTAAAAGTCTTGTATAAATACAGTACAGTGCTAATTATAAAATTACTGATAAAGAAGAAGATCCCAGGAGTGTAATTCCTGAATGATGGGATACTTACCCATCCCAGGTTACAGCAAGCTAAAAAAGCTGGTATTGTGATGTTCTGGCCTGCACTACTTTTATAGACAGCCTTGATGTTCACTAATTAGTGATGAATCTTGGTAGGAAAATGAGAGCATAAAGCTTATGGTTTTAACTGGAAACTGTCTGCAATGTGTGCTTTTCTGCATTCCTCTTCCAAGGGGAATGACTGTGAATGCACTTGTTCCTGCTTTTGCCAAAACAGCGGCAGAGCCCTCCTGCATGAGGGTACCTGGGATGCTGGCCAAGTGCAGGCAGCCCATCTGAACTGAAGGATTTTCTTCACCCTCCAGAGCCTGGGCAACCTCATCTTGAGTTACTGGACTCAGAAGCTACAGCCATCCTGGCAAGCCAAACTGTGTCAGGGAGCAAAATGGAAGAAGTGGTGTGCCTGTCATCAGTCCTGTTCCAGATGTTAATGCAGCTCCTGGAAAGCTGTGGGCTTCACTGCCCAGTGGGCCCATTTGGGCAGACAGCATGTGCTAGAGACCAATGCCCCTGCCTCATATAATGAAGCTGCCTCACCTTTGGTTCCCTCCATCACATCACTTACATGCCCACATGTTATCATGTGAAAACCCCACTCTGATGGGCTCGGTACAGCGTTCACATTATTGCAGGTATTTTCAACTGAAGAAAAACATACTAAGCTAGCAATCATCTGGAGCCCCTGGGGGAGAAGACTTCACAACCAGCTGTGCCTTGTCTGACATACCCTGCTGGCATTCAGCAAGCAAGTCTAGAAGAGGGTCATAAAGATGTTCAGAGGGCTGGAGCACCTCTCCTATGAAGCTAGGCTGAGAGAGTTGGGCTTGTTCAGCCTGAAAAAGAGAAGGCTCAGAGGAGACCTTATAGAAACCTTCCAGTACCTAAAGGGGGCCTACAAAAATTCTGGAGAGGGACTCTTTATGAGAGCAAGTAGTGATAGGACAAGGGTTAATGGATTTAAACTGAAAGAAGATAGATTCAGAAGTTCTTTACTGTGAGGGTGGTGAGGCACTGGCACAGGCTTCCCAGAGAAGTTGTGAATTTCCCCATCCCTGTCAGTGTTCAAGGTCAGGATGGACAGAGTCTTGGGCAACATGTGCTAGTGCAAGATGTCCCTGTCTATGGCAGAGGGGTTGGAACTGGATGAACTTTAAGGTCCCTTCCAGCCCAAACCATTCTGTGATTCTGTGACTCATCGTGCCCTGCTAGCTCTGCCAGACATGGGCATCCTTGTAAGCCTGTGGCAGTGGAGATGCTGTGCTTGATTCAGACGTCACCACTACTGATGCGGGTGGTTCAGGGCAGCTAAAATACTTGTTCAGATAAAAGGAAAAAAAAGTGAAAGTTGTGTCTGGTCCTGCCCTCCCCATGAAGCTCTGTGGTGCAGGGAGAGGGTGGAGACTCCGGGTAACACAGCTCAGGGAACCCAGCTCGCGGCTGACAGCCGTCTTGCAGCAGATGTGATGACATGGTGATGTGATGCCCTGCCCTGCAAGCCGAGCAAGCCACCGGGGCTGCCTTCCTATACACCACGCTCTTCTCATCTCTGCTTCCCGCTTCCTTTCTACCGCCTCAGCAGCCCTGCAGCACTGACCCAGACCTGCTGCTGGTAAGTGAGTTGGTAGCAGCAGTTCAGCCCTTTTATTGAGACAGATAGACAGATTTAATTTAGGGTAGTGACTTGCTTTCTCATCCATGAATTGCTTATGCTGCCATTGCTAAGGAATTAGATTCAGCAGCTGTTTCCCTCCAATAGCTAAGGAAAACACAGAAAAACACTTGCTGTATTTTCCTGGCTTTTCAAGGGAAATGAATGAAAAAATGTTTTATAAACGGGGGACAAAAGCCTCGAGGCTTAAAGTAAAACCAGTAAAAAGGTGAAAAGTTAGAATATTTTGCAGGAGCAATCCATACTCAGAGTTTGCTTATACATGTTAATGTGCTGCAGATAATACACGTGCAGATGCCTACGCACAGAGTGCTGTTTGCTCAGTCCCCAATTCACACACAGAGCTCTTTTCACAGAAGGTAGGTTACAAATCCCTAGTAAATCGGTTGGCAATTAACTAATAGATTGCCTGAATCTCATTATCCTTTTTCACTTACATGGTTTTAACTGCCTACACATGTTCTTGAGGAAGAGGACTCTATGGTCCTGGGCTGGCAGTACTAGGCTGTATTGTTCTCTGTGTGCCCAGATCCATTCTCTGGTGAGTCTACACCCCTGTAAGTGCATGTGACTAGCGGGAAATAAAGGTATGCTTACAACCTCTTTGAATTTGTGTATCCAGAGTCTAAAATGCGTATCTGTACTACATGGTACTGTTTCAGCTTGCAGGTTGGAAGACTACACTTTATACCCATTAAAACTAAGAGAAATAATAGCTCACTTAACTGTGGTTTCTCTGACAAGTTTAAGCATTCAGGAAAAAGAAAACAGGCTATTTTATAAGGGGTTTGTGACAACTTCCTTTAGAAAACTCTGCTGGATGATGTCCATGTCTCCAAGATTCTTCCTTCTAAAGTAATTTCAGTGCTTATTCTCTATAGAGAAGTACTTTGAATAACTGTCTGGATTTAAAAAAAAAAAAAAAAGCAACAACCCAAAACAATTAAAACCCCATTAAAATGCACTTCTGAATTTTGCCATTCAAATTTTACTACAACTCCTGTGCTATTGTTTTCTTCATTTGAACTACAAATCTTGCTGGTGCCAAAAGCTTTGCAGGAAGACTGGCAGGAATAAATGTTACTTAGCTTTCTATATAAACAACATATCTTAAGGCGTACAAATAGATCACTGAAATCGCTTGAAAGACCCAAGACACGGTATTGCTGTGGTTAAAGTTGGTTTAAGTCAATGGAAATTTGCAGTGTATTTTGTTGTTATTTGATGTTGTGTTTTAGTGTCCCCAAGTCTGTAGGGAAAAATGACACTTTGTACTTCAGAAGTCTCAGAAGAATACACAAGAAAATGACTGTATGAGACCTTCATTTTCTGTGCATCACAACAGTGGTCAAAGTGATTTTGTGATGCTTTTTAAGAAAGCAATTTAATGTTGCCATTAATTAAAGGTTAAATCTCAAGATCCAGTACTTTGCCTCCTGACAAATTATTCTGACACTAAATGCCTCTGAAAAAAAGGTTTTGTGTTAGGCTTGAACTGAAACTGATGCTGGCAATAAAAACATTTGGGGAAAAAAATTAAATTTGTGGAATTCCTAAAGAGTTCATTGATTTTATATTTAGTTAATGCAAAAATAATATATTATAGCCAGAGCTGGTATCATGAGGATATGAAACACTTTAACAAGTATTTCTGAATACAGCAGACAGTATATGTTGTCATTGAATCTTCTGCTTATTTCTTATCTGAAGTAGGTATTTGTATGACATTGACAATGAGTTCTAGGAAACTTCATTTAAAGAATTTTAGATTGCAAAGAAATTGATTTGATTAACATTTATCATGCCTGTTTCTTTGTCCTGCGCATGCTCTGACTTAAAATATATCATGGTTGGTTGTCACATTGAATGTAATAAATAATTCTTTAAACAAGACCTGAAGCAATATTCTAAAAAAATCCATTCCCAAAGAGCTATTGCAAAGAGCTGACAATTATATTAGCTGTAAAGGCTCATGTCCCTGTACTCCTGTGGTGAAGATTACCACTAGATCAAAAATTGATTTCTAAAACTCCAAACTGTTTATCTCATTGCAAATACTTACCCGCAGTGGAAAAAAAGGTCTCCAAAAAAGAAAAGCAAATCAAATTCCTAACTCTAGCACACAGGTATAATTTCCACTGTTAGAACTTCATGTTCTCTCAGTGCACTCTTAGCCCAGATCCAAATTTCCACTCTCAGAGGTTTCCATGAGTTACCCACACAAAGTCAAGGCTCCCCTGATCTTGTGGTGACAGCCCCAATGAGAGGCTCTGAGCTGTGGGCCTTCCCAAGGCTTCTTCCCACCAGCATGTCCAGAACTGTGTCATTTTGTTGTCCTATGGAGGTGCTGTGATGAAGTCTTTGCAACAGTTAGTTACACTCCTTTGAGAAGAGAGACGGCTGGCACAGATTTCATAGAGCAACTGAGAAATAACCATTCCAGTTTTAAATGGATGATCATTCTTCAGTTTCTTTCTGTAATAAATTGTAGTAGTTCTGAAATTGTAAAATTAATTTTAGTATTAACCCAACATCTGAAATAGATCTTTTTTCCTTTAACTCTGATAAGTGGTGTATGCCCACAAATACACCTTTGCCTGAGCAGGCAGCCATCAGGAAGAATAGCACACAGACAAATCCATGTCTTCCACCTACAGCATCCCACCCTATCACCGCAAGCAACACAAGCTCATTGCAGCCATAAGGGACCATGCTGATTTACATGAGGGGTCTAGCTAGAGTGAATCCAGCCTCTGCTTATAGCTGCCAGTAACCAATGCCTTCACGAGAGGCAGTATCAAAGAACACTATTTTTCTCTGAGAATCTGAGAGATTTGGGCAACTGGTGGCCTCAGGACTTCCTGAACTGGAGGCTTCTGGTGGACAGCTGTATTAAATAGCCCTTGAGAAACTGTCTGCTATGGATATGTCTAATCCTTCTCATAACTCATTTATTTATCTTGCTTCTGCAGTGTTCTTTGCAGGGATGTGTGCAATCTAGCCATAGCTCAACTGGTAAATTAAATTTAACTTCGAAGTACTGTCTGTTCTGAAGAATGATGGTGAAAGTTGTGTGATCCTGTATTTATGAAAATGGTTTCTGATTCTGTGCTTATTGTCTGCCAGTCAAGTTCAGTCTGGAAGATTAAATCTGTTTCAATCCTGCATGAAAAGTTTGTTTTCTAAAGAGGATTTCTGCAATTTCTGCGCAAAAGTTTTCTGAGTTAGCCTTTATTGCTGGTCTGTGAAAAAAAGAAAAACAACCAACAGAGCAACTAACAAATGAAATGAAGAATTTAATTACTCTATTGATAATGCAAGAGGACAGAATCCACTTTCCCCCATTTGCTCATGATTTTATATCAGCAATACTGAAATGTTCAGCTGAGAAAAAAGTCTGATAAGTGAAACACTGTTCTCATATGTTGTGTGTTTGGTACTTTGCTTGGCATACTAGCAAACATCTGCTCAGTGTGATTTCCAGCAGAAAGCTCCCACTGTGGTTCTGAATGCACATCTCTGCTTTAGCAAAGCATCTTTTCAGATGCTAATGGTTGATGTCAGCCAGTTTAGCCCAGAAATTACTAGATAAACAGCCCTAAAAAATGAAGTGCCCTCCTAACAGGTAGGTAAGTCTCCTCCAGCACAAGTAGAAAATAGTGTAGGCAGTTTATCAACAACAGGTCTCCAGTCTTTAAATGTTGCACCTTTAGTTGATGTTCAGCTTATAATCCATTTTAGCTAAAATTAGAGCTAAACCCATTATAATTATATTTGGAACATAGTTTCTTTTCATTCTAGGAAAATTGGGCCAGGATTACTGCTTACTGAACCACTAAGACCTTGTATGTTTGCCAACACAGAAAACTGCAGTTTTGACAGAAAAGGCAACCTTGGGCTAGATTTGAGATAGCGTCACTGGAGACAGATGAACCCACCTTTACATGCAGATAGGCTTGTTGCTGAAAGTAGGGCTTCCGGGGGTTTAACTGCGCTGATAGCCATGAAGGAGGGTTCAGCTGTCTGTCAGGCAGCCTTAGCAAACTGCCAAAATAAGGGGTTGTTTTTTTATGCGATCATATGATTGTGTTAGATTAAACAGGTTTTTTAATATCTCATTCTATTTACTGCTCTGATATTAATTCAACGTTTCTGAAACAGTCTCATACTTTGCCTTCTCCCTTGCTGCAAGCTAGGGTACAGGACTGGTTATCCCAGAGCTCCTAGCTGCTCATCTTCCCTCTCTGCTTCCATGAATTACTGTATTAATAACATGTCCCATATTGACAGCTGGAGTAATTAGACTCCTGTGAGTCAACATGATATAGAAAGAGGGGCCAGATCCTGTGTCCCACCTAAATGGCCCTGTGACACTTAGGAAGCACAAAGGGGACAAAGGTGTGCCTGCACAAGAGGATGCCCCTGCAGAGCAGGTGGATGGCTCTTAGGCAAGACCCTGGCTGACAGGGGAGGTGAGATAACTTTAATTATTCCACAACTACCTTCTAGTTATTACATGGAAAGAAAATCCAAGGAAGAGAGTTACTTGGTAGCGGTGTCATTTTCCATGTTCCTGTACTGTTGGCAAAATTATTTGGATTAAAAAAACAATTTTAGATTTTGTTACCTTTGCTCAGGAGTGCTAGAGGTTGGAGGAGCATCTTTACTTTCAAACCACTTCTTTAAAAGAGTACCTAATAGGCAAACATTAAGCACATTCAAAACTAGAAAGAAGGCTGATGAAGTGGACAGGCAGACCTCAATGATTTTGAACCAGTCTTTCAGTGAGTCACCTGTTGTACCTCTGGCATCCAACAAGAATGCAGCTTATGTACAGTCCTCTCTGCCAGGGGCAGCCCTCCAGAAGGAGCATAATGTCATGCTAGTGTCTGCTGTGAGAGGTATCTACTTGCATGTGCCAGGAGAATAGATGCACTTGGTACCCATGGCCAGATGCTGCCGAACTGGGGTCCTGGGTTGGGAGGAGGAGGGGCGGGTGTCAGTGCAAAAAGACCTGGGATTGCTCCATCCTGGACACAGCTGCTTCCAGTTGGGACCAGCAGACCCACCACTGGCCAATACCAAGTGTGTCAGCGATGCTGGTAGTGCCTCCCTGAAAACCTGTTTAAGAAAGGGTAAAAGATGCTGTGCAGCAGCTGTGAGAGAGGAGTGAGAAAATGTGGGAGAAACAGCCCTGCAGATACCAGGGCCAGTGAAGAAGGTGAGGGAAAAGATGCTCAAGGCACTGGAGCAGTGATTCACCTCAAGAGGGCAGCTGGGTGGGCATCAAGGTCAACCCACCACAACAGACCATCAGGGTGGAGAGAGAGTCTTCTATCTCGCTAATACTGCAGGGGTGTGTAGCAATATGGCAGACCCAGCTTCTCATCAGCTCTGTGAAATCTCCAGGTCTGAGCCCGCAGGACACAAACTTCATGTCTGAATGAAAGAGACGTAGGTGGACATCTACAAGTCTCACAGTAGGTCCAGTGCTGAACAATGGATCCAACAGACACATCTTTCTTCTCTGTACCTAACTGAATCTTCCCCTTCCCAATTTTTTTTCATTTCTAGAGGGAGGATGGCAGAAGGCCAGCCACACTTCAATATTCAGATGTCAGACTTGAATACAAATGGCACCCCCAGCAGAAAGCAGTCCTCTGCAGACTTAGCTGTTAGGGGAGGAAGCGTACTCACTTTCCACAACATCTCCTACCACGTGAAGATGAAGACTGGGTTCCTGTGTGGTCAAAAAACAGCTGATAAAGAAGTTCTGAGAGATGTCAAGTACGTATTTAATATCTCTTTAGAGCATGTTTATGTTGTTTTTCTGCTTGGACTGTTGAGTCTACCCGAGTCCCTGAGCCACTAAGCACAATATACAGAATTTGATCAAGATTAGAAAAAAGTGCATGTATAATTGCTTTGTGTTTGCTATCAACTGTACTTAAGCTTCCCAGTGGGTCCCGGTGGTCCTCAGTCATTAGACTTGTACAATAGTACTACTCTGTACAATAGAGAGCTCACACTGCTGGCACCAGGGACAGACTGCCTTCTTTGGCTGCTTATCAGCATGGGGGCACACAAGACAGCTGTGGCTGTTTTACACTACTTGGCAAGTCTTCCACTGTGATGTGGTGTGTAACTGAGATACCAGCAGCCTGTCCCCAGTGCTTGCATCTCCTTTGCTAGGGTAGCCTTTGGGAAGATTAATTTGGGGGGTTTAACTTAAAGTGTTTAATACAGTAATATAAATGAGGGTTAGGTTAACTTTGAAGACATATAAAGTTTTCTCCCATCCCCAACATTGAGCACTACTTCAATAAAGCAATCACATTGTCATGGCCTTTTTTCAATAATTTATGCATAAAGTTTGCCCATTCACAGTTCAGTAGTTGAGATAAGTGGCAAGTATTCATACAGTATACCATTCCAAGGCACATATGACTTTCAGCTCCCTAACCCCAATCTCTATCATAAATATTCAACCTTTTATGGAGCTCTGTCTGTCCCACTCTTTGCATGTGCAATTTTCACACCTTCTAAACATGAGCTCTTAAAATCTTGCCTACTTCCCCCAAGAGCCGTAAGTTATGGTAATTCGATCGACATTGGTCATTTGCAATAATGTGAACAGCAGGCCCATTTTGTGACTTACTGTAAAAGACTGATGTTAAACACGCATTATGCTTTTCTCTTCTGGAAAATGCAACATCTGCATTTATTTTATTACATATTGTTATTTTGTGTTAAAATCACATATAATTTAACATAACTTGTGTATAATGTATGTGCTTCTTAACCTGTGGAACCGTAAATTTCCACAATAACAAATTGCAGGCAATAATTACAGGAAGGAACAAATATGCTCAGGAAGAGCAAAAGGAGCAGCTGTACTGGGCCAGGTCCACAGCCATGTACTCAGATCACTAATAACAACCAGTACCAGAGTGTAGTTCAAGATAAACCTAGTATCACAACAAGCAGGCAGGTATTTGTATATGCAACATGATTCTTGTGTACACCAAAGTTTGTTGAGCATGCATCTTTAGGGGCTAGTCAGGAAAAATAGCAGTGATGCCTTCACATTCTCCATTGTCCTGGTTTTGGCTGGGATAGTTGATTTTCTGCCTAAAGCTGGTGCAGTGCTGTGTTTTGGATTTAGTATGAGAGAATAATGCTGAGAACACACCAATGTTTAGTTGCTGCTAAGGAGTGCTAACCCTCATCAAGGACTTTTCAGTCTCTCATGCTCTGCCATTGAGGAGGGCCTCAAGAAGCTGGGAGGAAGCAGAGACAGGGCACCTGACCTGAACTAGCCGAAAGGGTATTCCATACCACAGCACATCATGCCCAGTATTATATACTGGGAGGAGCCAATGATTGCTGCTTAGGGCTACGTTGGGCATTGGCCAGTGTGAGGTGAAAAATTATGTTGTGCATCACTTGTTTCTCTTCTGTTTCATTCACCCTTTCTCTTATTACTATGCCTACTGTTAGTAGTAGTATTGTTATTATTACTATTATATTTTATTTAAACTATTAAACTGTTCTTATCTCAGCCCATGGTTTTTACCTTTTTTCGATTCTCCTCGCCATCCCACCAGGACAAGGGGAGTAAGCAAGTGGATGTGTGGTACTTATCTGCTGGTTGGGCTTAGAACATGATATCCAGCACAAAGATAAAGAGAAGGCAGCTGTTTTTTCATGTACTGTATAATTTCTGTAGGGTCTTTTTCTCAAATACTGAATCTTTTATATCTGACTTTTGAGTTTCATGTGGGTTAAAATCAGATACAGAGGAACTATCAACTGCTGTTTCTGTAAGTACAAAGAAATCCCTAATATATTCTGTCTTTAGGACCATTATTCTCTCTGATAAGAGAATAATACTTTTAGAACTGAATGGGTTAAAACAAGTGATTGCTTCACTTCTAGAGATCCATGGGGGAAAAGCATACATACCAGTTTTACTACATTTTGCTCACAATTTCTGTGTTCTCTTCTTTATACGAGGATTATTTCTTGAATTATAAATTAAAAAAAAAGGTGGAGTTTGGCAGATCATAAATATCATTTGTGATCAGGCAGCTTCATTAATTCCAAATTTCATGGGTTACAGAAGGTAACTGTACAGGTAATTTACACTAGCTTATCAGGTGACACAAGAGAGAGAAAATCACACATCTATTTTATAAAACCCATCCGTTTTGTCTTACAGTGGTATCATGAGACCAGGACTGAATGCAATTTTGGGACCCACTGGCAGTGGTAAAACTTCGTAAGTTCCCTCTTTGCCCTGCTCAGAAATTGCACCAAGGAGAAAATAACTCTGCACATATTTAGCAGCAATGGACAATACTTTCAGGGAAAGATTTTGTTTTCATTTAGGTCTGTGCAAATCTCACTGGTTTCTAAGAAATACCTGAATTCAAATAAGACAATCACCTTACATGACACAGATGTAATTCAGTTTTAGTCCACACTTTCCTGATAGGCGATCCTTATGTATCATTCTTGGGTATGCTATAGAACACATGGACAGAAATGCACTCTGCAATTGCACACATCTTATTTCTGAGGAAACCAGGACAAGAGAAACTCAGCCCTTGGTAGTGGCTGTTTTTTTTTTTTTAAGTAGCTAAAAAGCCCCCATGGGATACTTTAATGTAGCTTTGTGTTCCCTGAACTGGGTTTGTGGTTCAGAGGCCTTACCTGCTGCATACTCATTTGATGAAGTAACCAATTTCTCTTCTAGTCTGCTCGACATTTTGGCTGCAAGGAAGGATCCCCAGGGACTTTCTGGTGACATTTTGATCAATGGAGCTCCTCAGCCTGCCAACTTTAAATGTACCTCTGGATATGTAGTACAGGTAAGTATTTTTTATCATTCTATGGATTTTACTGTCCTCTTCTGACTGCAGTTGTAAGCAGTTGCTGCTGATTTCGAAGCACATTGTGTTGAACCAAGAATCAAGGCTGGTGCAGTAGCAACTCTCCTTCACACATCCACCCTCACTGTGAAAGATACTTTGCTTTGTGTTTGGGTCTCTTTCCTTAGTGCTCCAAGTCAACAAGAGAAGGCTATTTGGATCTCTTCTTGTTCTCCATTTGGGGGAACAGCCATAGGCTAAAAATATGTGCGGAATATTTTCTAAGCATAATGCTTTCTGGTAGTCTACAGCTTGTTCCTCTGCATGCCCAGGGACAATGTCTCTAGGTCTCATTTTAAGAACAGGTTTGTTCTGCTAGGGTGGGATGTGGAGAAAGACACGTGAAGGACAAGAGGAGGAAAACTGTATCTCTTAATTTCTTCCCCTCTCCACTACCCATGCTTGCAGCATGCTTGCAGTTTATCAAGACCTGAAAAGATACATCTATGAAAACCCCTTAAAGCACACATAACTGTATGAACTGTCTACATCTGACAGATCTCTTTTGCAAGAGACAAGCAGATGATACTGAAAAAACCTACCCTCCTTCCTCCTTTGCTGAAACAAGCTTGGAAAACCTTCACTCTATCCCCTGTGGACCCAACCTCTCTTTTCCTTAGGTCCCTTTAGCCCTTCAGTATCTCACTCAACACCTCCAAATTTCTGAGCAAGGTAAGAAGAGGTGAGGGATAGTTTTGAATACGTCGTTATTTATGCATTTTATCATGCATCATGGAGGATGTTCCTGTACTGTGTTGTTTCATGAATAAAGGCAAATACAATTACATGCATGAAATCAGCTCTCTGCTATGACACAGACATTGAAGGTGCACCTTACTGCATGTTCTGTCAGTTGCTACTATCCCTTAGCATGCAGGGACAACATAAAACACAGATAGATGCAGTTTTCAGAGGAAAAAAATAGCAATTGCTAAGTGATCACTAAGTAGCTGAATTTGTTTTGTTTTGTTTTGTCTTTTTTAAATGAAGGATGATGTAGTGATGGGAACTTTGACCATAAGAGAAAATTTGAAGTTCTCAGCAGCACTCCGTTTGCCAAAGTCAGTAAAGGAACATGAAAAAAATGAACGAGTGAATCAGATCATCAAGGAACTGGGTTTGAGTAAAGTGGCAGATTCCAAGGTACGGTGTGTGAGTATGGTGCTTAAATCATGAACAAATCATAGAATCCTAGAATGGTTTGAATTGGAAGGGACCTTAAAGCTCATCCAGTTCCAACCCTGATGCCATGGGCAGGGACACCTCACATTAGACCAGGTTGCTCCAAGCCCCATCCAATCTGGCCTTGAACATTGCCAGGGACGGAGCAGCCACAGCTTCTCTGGGTAAACTGTGCCAGTGCCTCACCACCCTCACAGTAAAGAATTTCTTCCTACTATCTAATCTAAATCTCCCCTCTTTCGGTTTAAAGCTATTGCCCCTTGTCCTATCACTATCTGCCCTTGTAAAATGTCACTCTCCAGCTTCCTTGTAGGCCCTCTTTAGATATTAGAAGGATGCTCTAAGGTCTCCCTAGATATTAAGTGATTTCTTTAACTAACCAAATGGCTCAGCTTGCAGATAAAAAAAGAGTAAAATTAAAGAGATTATTTCAGTAATACAATAACATTTTTGTATGGCGATCTGTAAAGACACTGCTGTAATACTGACTGACATATACTGTTACATTGAGGGGAAGGGAAAGGTAGTCTGTTGCTTGAGAAAAAAAGAGAACACCTGAACTAATACTAATGTTGAGAATTTGCCTCTGTGAGGTAACATCTACATTTGCACTGAGAGTAGGGTCAAAATTTCTTACAACTCTTCCCCAATGTGGCCATGTCAGTAGGATACTGTCCACCCAAGTATTTGTTCTTAGGCCAAATGAGACAAGTTTCTTGTTCTGTGGCAGGTTGGCACCCAATTCACCCGTGGGGTGTCCGGAGGAGAGCGTAAAAGGACCAATATTGGGATGGAGCTCATCATAGATCCTGATATCTTGTTTTTGGATGAGCCAACTACAGGACTTGATGCCAGCACTGCTAATGCTGTTCTGCTGCTACTGGAAAGGTGATGGCCTTGGAAACAGCTTTATGTTTTCACCACTCACTCTGCTACATTTCAGTTGTATTTAACTTGAATTGCAGAATAGGCAAATAGGGAAATCAGAAATGTGATTGTTTACAAGTGAGCCAAGGCTGCAAAAAGATTTAAGAAAAAGAATATATGAATTCTCTCAGTCCAAAGCAGCTGCTCACGGCAGTACACGAAACACCTTGCACAAAGCATGTGCATGCCAGGACTACAATTTGTCCATAAAAACTGTCACATGCAGCTTCCTCTTTCATGTCTGCTGAGCCAGAAAAGTGATTAAAATGCCTGTTGTCTGGTAAAATGATCAATTTCAATATGGACAGTATTTAGAACACAGTTGGCTATTTTGCCATCAGCAAAAGGCCTTTCTTTGGGGAAACAAGCACAACACGTTTTTTGTTTGCAAGTTTTACATAGTTTTGCATTTACTACAAGCAAACAGGACTCAAACACCTCTTTTCAGAGCTTTCTGTTTGCATCTGAATCTTCTCAGGGCCTTCCCCTCCAGCAACAGTCCCAGTGAGAGGGAACCTGCTTTTCTCACAGAGACAGTACAAATATTACCTGAATATTTTACTTTTTTAACTTCTCCCCATCCCAGCCCACCAAGTTAATCAAATTTAACTATGGCTTAACTGAACTTGCAAATTCTTTTACCTAAGGGCTGAATCAACTTGAAAAGCTAACATCTCTTTTTGTTCTTTGCATTCAGGATGGCAAAACAAGGAAAAACAATAATCTTCTCCATCCACCAGCCTCGGTACTCCATATTCCGACTGTTTGACAACCTGACACTGCTGGCTGCAGGGAGAGTGCTGTACCATGGCCCCACTCAGCATGCCATGGAGTACTTCCAGTCTATTGGTGAGCATAACTAACAGCAGGGCCAACGGCAGCAGCATCTTTAGTTTGCACTACCCTGAATGAAACACCAACAGCGCTTGATCAGAATTGAGCACTGTGTTTTAGCAAGCAGGGTTTTAACAGGCTAAGCATTTCTCTTGTTTTTTTACCCCTGGACCCTTATGTGCTTTTTGGATGATAGGGCTGACCTCTAATCAACTGTTCCTGAGATAATCTTAATTAGACAAAACCCAGGCTAGAGCTGAGAAGGGCACATTGCCAGCTGTCACCTTGCTTTCACTGATAGAGCTGTCCAGCAGTGCCATTATCTCTTGGGTAAGCACAGACCTTTTGAATCCTGCAGTGCTTACAGTACAGACTGCTCAACAGGGCACAATAATGTGGCTGTGGACCATCAATCTATGCTTGCAGCCCAGAAAGCCAACTGTATGCTGGGCTGCATCAAAAGGAGTGTGACCAGCAGGTAGAGGGAGGATGGTCCTGCCCCTCTACTCTGCTGTCATGAGGCCCCCAGTGCAGTACTGCATCCAGCTCTGGAGCACCCAACATAGGAAGGACCTGGACCTGCTGGAGTGACTCCAGAGGAGGCCATGAAGATGCTCCAATGATTGGAGCACCTCTCCTATGAAAACAGGCTGAGAGAGTTAGCCTTCTTGAGTCTGTGGAATAGAAGGCTCAGGGGAGAATTTACAGCAGCCTTCCAATACCTGAAGGGGGCATACAAGAAATACAGAGAAGGACTGTTAATAAAAGCAAGTAGTGATAGGACAATGACTAATAGGTTTAAACTGAAAGAAGATAGATTTAGATTAGATAGCGGGAAGAAATTCTTCACTATGAGGATGGTGAGACACTGGCCCAGGTTGCCCAAGGAGGTTGTGGCTGCCCCATCCCTGGCAGTATTCAAGGCCAGGTTGGATGGGGCTTGGAGCAACCTGGTCTAGTGGAGGGTGTCCCTGCTCATGGCAGGGGCTGGAACTGGATGAGATTGCGGTCTTTCCAACCCAAACCATTCTATGGTTCTATGATAGCCATGCACAGGCTTCTGCCAGTCTCTCAACCACTGCTTAAAGCTTGTAATGCTGTTGCCGCAGGCTATGAGTGTGAGCCATACAACAACCCTGCTGACTTCTTCCTGGACATCATTAATGGAGACTCCACTGCAGTATCAATGAGCAAGACCAATGAAACTGACAGAGGTATGAAACAGAGAGCTGAATGAAATTGTTGGTATGTGTATTTTGTCAGAAGAAATCACTTGCAGGTGTCAACCAGTAACCATGTTGTACAAGTGTATGATTGTATGCGTGAGAGTATCACATACTGATGATCCATGGTGCTTTGTAGGAAAACCCCTCATACTACTCTTACATCCTTTTTGTTTATACATGAAAAATAATTTACATAACCTGAAATAAGTACCAAATTCAACATACAGCCCTACTACATAAAATATTCTTGTCTGTGTGAGAACAGTTTGCCTTTCATAAACAGATATTTAGTAATTTATCATTGCTATCCATTTCTTCAGACATATACAGTGACCTGCATACTTTTGTGTCACATTCAAATAACAAGATGTTAAAGGTGAAAGAGTATATTTCTGCATTGAAGGTATAATACATGGGAAAATAAACTATTTTGTTACCTCTCAACATAGATGAAGACATTTCATCTTTGAGGCAAATGAACTGGATTCCTACAGGAGAGATGATAAACCAGGAGAGTTGTTACAGTTAGGGACATAATTTGATGCGGTTCTGACCTGTATTTTTTACCTAATGGAATAGTCTATCTGTTACGAAATTGCTGTTTTCCTGCCTTGAGTATGGTGGGAAAGAAGGGTAGAAATAGGGGACCAGTGTTCTTCTGACGCTGCTCTGAAGTTGTGGTAGGGCAGAAATGATCCTCAAACTAAGAAAGCAAATCTCACCTATGTTCAGTAGTGTGTTTTTTGATCCTATCTGTTGCTACTCATTAACAGCACACTCCTTTCACATGAATGAAAAGAGAAATGTAGTATGAAGTAATGAATATGCTCTGTGCCCAAACACAGATTTTCACTATATCTTTACCAAAGAATCAACATTTTACAGAACTGCTGTCTGTGTTCAGGGTCTGACTAATGTTGTAGCTGGCAACACGTTGTATTTGTCACTGGAAAAGCACCCACTGTACTACAATTGAGATTAAAAGGAGTCCAGCTGAAATTTCTTGGAGACTTGACAGACTCAAAGGTTTGACTGAAGTAGAGACACGCAGGATTACCTGGATTGAAAAGCCTGGGAGGTGCAGAATTATCTCATCAGATTTGTGAAACAGATCACTTGCAGAAACCCAGTGGGGGGAATCACTTCTTGATGAAAAATCAGACTGTTGCCAGTTTGAAACTTCATTGGTGATAAGGGTTTAGCTACAGTAGTCGCTGTGAAGCTGCTGCCTGTGTGACAGGTTGCACTGAGAAATGTAGAGGTTTGGTCTCATTTATACTGGCTCTGCTGACTTGCATGCTGTGAGACCGAGTACAATGGAACATTGAAACTAAATGTACATATTAATTCTGCTTCATTAGTAACTCTCCTACCCCAACATAACTCTCCTGGCTTAGCTCCCAAATAATCTTCCCATCCCTTACTGAAACAGTTGTATTTCTTTCAATTTTTTTCAGCAGAGAGCACCGAAGAACACACTGAATATGACAAAACCTTGGCTGAGAAGCTAGCAGCAGAATACTTCAACTCTGCCTACTACCAAGAAACAAAAGCTGTATTAGAGAGTATTTCTTTGGGAAATAAAAAGAAAACAAAAGCAGTTTTCCAGCAAATCACATATGCCAATTCCTTCCTTCATCAGCTGAAATGGGTGTCCAAGCGCACATTTAAAAACCTAGTAGGAAACCCTCAAGCTTCCATAGCTCAGGTAACACTATTTGTATATACCCTTTTGTGATACACATTGCATCTATTCCACTCCTGTGTTAGATAATTCACTGGGATGGTTTTGCCTCTAGTATTTTAACTGCAGTAAGCATCTGAAGGAAGAGTTTTCAAGGTCTGGAAATCTGATTCACTAGAAGATGTCCTAAATGTGTCAAATAAGCAGCACGAAGGACTGTTCAGAAATTTATTTTGGACTACTGAAAGGCTGGGAGGCAAGATCTTGTCCAGCAGGGTATTCTGCTGCTCCCAGCCAGGAACAGAGTATGTCCCAAATAGTTTCACACATTAACTCAAGAACATTCTTCAGACTCGACTTCAGGTTTGGCACTTTGGGGTTTGGCCTCAGATTTTCTTCCCTGCCAGGGAAAGTTAACAGGCTGCTCTTGGATACTTAACTGAATTTCAGCGCACAATGAAGTGTTGCAGTTTGCCCAAGTACAGAAGTATTTTCACAGTCTCAGAATGCGCGTGTCATTTGGTCATTTCATTGTTCCTAATGGCAATGATGTCTTTTGTAGAAGATGTGATGAAGACCTTGATAGAGACTAACACCTGGCAGAGAAGGCAAGCATGTTCTAAATGACTGGCCCTCTTAAGGCTGCTTTTTCAGAAGAACTGACCCCCAAAATGTTGATTTCTTGAAAGGTGCACATTGCCTTCAAAGAAGGCCTGGCTGCAGAATGACTAATGCTCAGGAATCCCCTAATTCATAGGCCAAAATTTGCAGTCTGAGCACCATCAAAATTTGCAATTCTAGAAGAGCCAATAGAAAAATTGATCCTGAGCTAGGGATATAAATTATCTTCATCATGATTTATATGAGTGAACAAGCATCCAGTGTGGAGAAGAAATGAGTCCAGAATGCCCGAGGTTAAAAGGCCTTAAGTATGTGTGTGTGCCTCTATGTTGATACTATGAAGATCCTTAATAATTGCATTGTAAAAGCTTGACCTTGTGACAAGAATTAGAATCTCAGGGATCTCATAATGCCCCAGGGTTAATGATCCTGACTTGTTTCTCACAATCTCTTTTATCTCCCCTCCCTCATTACCGATGGATTTTACAAGCATTCTTTTTATGGGTACATGGCTCATTAAGCCTTCTTTCAATAATCTGCTCCAAATTAGTCTTGATATGATCCCTGCTTTCCACTGCAATTGGTTTAGGAGATGAATAATTCCTGACATTTGCTTCTTTCAGCAGGATCTTACCCATAGGGTACCATGTATCAAACGGTTTAGTGTTAAGACTCGTGCGTTGCTTGGGTTTAAAAATGTCAGAACTGCCTGATATTGTCAGTCTAGCTGAGATTTTTGTCATTTGCATTTAGTATGATGTACACACTTCTATCTTTTCAATGACATCCTTGAGGCAGCTGGTATCTTTGCTTTTAAATGGTGTGCCAGTCTGCAAACACCAGGACACCTACAGCCTTGCTCATGTTAAAAACAACCCTGTGCATAAGATGTGTGATAGAGCCCTGCAGTTACACACTGTGAAGCATGTAAATAAACTGTCATCCCCAGCCCAGAAGTCAGCAAAGGCTTCTTTCAGTTATTGGTTGCCAAGATCAAAGTAGCATTGAGATTGCTCCAGAGAAACCCCTGCAGAAGCATCCTATTGGAGCCATGGTCAGCCCTTGTGCTGAAGCAACCCTTGTCACTGATAGCAGATGGGGAGTCACAGACTGTCCTAGGGAGGATAAATGATGGAGAGGATAAGCAGGGAGAGAGGAGTGATGTAGCAATACATCACCAATTAACTTAATCATGGCATCCAAGAATGGCTGAAACAGTGGTGGAGGAAAAGAGCATGCCTGATGTTCCCCAGATGTGATGAGGGGTTCCTCAAGGGAAAGGTGCTATTCTCTATTTCTAACCTGCCCCACCAAGCCCCCGCTGTCATTCTCCTTCTGTAGCTGCTGCTAGCTACACTCATCTGCCATGCATTTCAAACTACTGGAGGACTGAAAGCAATAATACTTGTCTTCTTCTCTGTTTACATTTAGCTGTGTGTTACGACTGTCCTTGGCCTGGTTATAGGAGCTATTTTCTTCGGTCTTAAAGAGGACTCTACCGGACTACAGAACAGGTTAGTCAGTTTAGGTAATGGATATTCAAAAATTTGATAAAGCTCCCCCATTGCTATGATTGATAGGATAACAAATAGCTTGGAAGATGTGAAGGAAGCCATGAGCAATTTAAGAACTATTGACCTCTCTAACACAAATGCTTCCCTTCACATCAGTAGATAAGGCCAAGCCTACATTAGTGACTTCAAAGTGAGGATATCCTTCTGCTTCTAGGAAGCTCCCTGCAGAACTGAGAGAGGGATGCAGTTCTGCCCTGCCCTGCCATGCTGTAACCTGGACAAGCAGTCCAAATGAAGTGAGTAATGCTACTTCTTGTAGGATGACATTTTTCAGTGCCAGTCAGATTGCTGAAAACACTAAACAGCAGTCCTCGTATTAAAAAGGCTTAATTCAGCATGGCAGCATTTTAACTTATTTTCTGCAAAGATATCCCCAAGATAAAAAGATTAAAGATTAAAATATATAGATTTGGCTACATAATCTGGGTAACTAAAACTGCACTTTCAACTACTTCTGTATACACACTTGAGTTAACCAGCAACAAGTCAGAAGGTCCATCTAAAGCCAGATTCCACATTTATTCTGGTCTGTGTATGATTTTGACAGCTGTATGTACATGAACTGAAAAATGGATTTGCAACTAAAGAAAGCTTTGGGTTCTTAGGCTTGGAACACTCCATAGCATTTACTTTAAAATTGCCCAGTTTTAAATTGGATACGAAAGCCTTAAATTTTAGTGGAAAAGGTGAAAACAACTTCTCATATTGGTTACTCAGTTCCTCACAGTTTGCATCAGACAAATGCCCCACAGACTGA
The DNA here is from genome assembly GCA_025448015.1 of Bolborhynchus lineola. Classification (NCBI taxonomy): domain Eukaryota; kingdom Metazoa; phylum Chordata; class Aves; order Psittaciformes; family Psittacidae; genus Bolborhynchus; species Bolborhynchus lineola. Next base: position 30,593 of record JAOEHX010027281.1, on the reverse strand, counting down.
GAATTTTTAATGTGCCTTTTCCCACGGAATTCAGGGTGGGAAGTCACATACTGCTGAGCTCCAGGCACTACAGCTGGATTTACATACACTACAGCAGAAGCACTACACTTACGTCACATGTTCAATAACAGCTTGCTGGTTTGCTTTTTGTAGAGTGGGTGCAATGTTCTTTCTGACAACCAACCAGTGTTTCAGCAGCATCTCAGCTATTGAACTCTTTGTTGCGGAAAAAAGGATATTTATGTAAGTAAAACATATAAAAATGTTATCAGGGACTACTCTAGAGAGCTTGTTTGTTTGCCCTGCTGTAGCAAATTGTCACTTAAGTACACCTAGTGCAGTTTTGAAATGACTTCATTGTTAGTGCTCATCATAAATGTACTCTTGTAGCCTGCTAGTGAGTTGTCTGCAAATCCCTCAAACAGTACCTATCATTGCAAACAGCTCAGAGTTTAAAATTATTAACATATGTGGAAAAAATAATGAATACTCGATGTAGGTGTTAGTAAGTTTTTTATTAGCTACTGAGGGCAGTGAATGTTATCTAATTGGAAGCTTTCAAGCTATGCAGATTACCCTGTACAGAAAAATTATTTAAGAGGTACTGTTTTGATGACATGACACATATGTTTACTAAAAATTATGTACACAAGTATCCATATTAATTTGCATAGGAAAAGAGCATCATGACCCTTAGTATGTAGCTTACTGGTCGCTTGCATTACAGCCCAATCATAAAAGAATTAGTTTTTTCCACTTTGAGTTAGACTAAATCTTACTATTTCTTGGTGAATAAATTTATAATATGCTGTACATGTGTTCCAGACATGAATATATCAGTGGATACTACAGAATATCTGCATATTTCATCTCCAAACTAATGGCTGATTTAATACCCATGAGGACTATACCAAGCATCATCTTCTCCTGTATAATTTACTTCATGTTAGGCAAGTATAATCTCCTGCAGACAATAAATCAATGAGGCATTAGCATTTTATATATGTGCATGTGTACATGTATATTTATATAGGCCAAAGTACTATATCAGCATGGCAGTGGTTACTTTGCTTGCTTTTATCATAACATGCGATTTACAGAAAAGACACACTTCCAAAGGTTTAAGCTTACATGTCTGAATCTGTGACATGTCTCATCTCCACTGTCCCTAGAAGGAAGTGTGCCATTCCTACATAGGTTTGATTTATTCCTTTTCATTTATGGCCATCTTAGTTTCCAGTGACTTTTACAAGATACTTTTTCCATCCTTGCAAGAACACCTATAAAGGAAAAAATGTTGTTTTAAGAAGTTAATATTGTGTGATTTAATACTAGCTTGTTCTTTTTGGTGAAATGCCTTCTGGTTAGTGAGCAGACTCTGCTAATCAAAACTAAAACCATCCAAAAGCCACAGGGTCTGTTAGGAAAACTTTCTGCTGGAAACAAGTGAAATGTTGTACAGCTGCTGTTCTTAGAAGTGCACTAGAAATTCCTCCTTTGATAGAGAACTTGAAGCCACAGTAAAGGCTTCACCTTGGACTGTGTGGAGCACAGTACTGTAATTTCTACCCATTCTGCTATCTCCAGCACTACTGCAGTTACAGGCATACTACTTATTCAGCCTGTCCTCTGTTAACAGGGCATACGCATATGGGCTGTCACAAGCCCCACTCCAGTCTTAGGTCTCAGTGACATAGCCTATGCTGTCAGACAAAACGTATTCTGTAGGCAGGATATACTGCCTAAGTCAGAAGAGTATTCAGGTTATGGTAGAGCTTTTGGCAGGATTATACTGAAACTATTCTTGTTCTGATCTTTAAGGTTTGAAACCAACAGTAGAAGCTTTCTTTACGATGTTGTTTACCCTTATGATGGTGTCCTACACAGCCACTTCTATGGCACTAGCTATTGCAGCAGGAGAGAGTGTGGATGCTGTAGCAAACCTGCTCATGACGATCACATTTGTTTTTATGACTGTGAGTAGTATTACTCAGTATTCTAGACTGAATTCTGACATCTAGATATCCTATCAGAACAGAGTTCAGCTGAACTCTGCAAAAAGACCGTGGGGTCAAGCATGTCAAATACTTTTCTGATTTGAATGTTCTGAGACTGTTCGGATTTGTCCTTTTAATTAACAAGAACTGTAGGGATTGGGGGTGAGGGGGAGTGAGAGTGGTTCCTCTGCACTCTTCTCTGTGGCTCTGGCAGCATACTGCCTGAAGAGCAGCAAAGCAGCCCAGAGCTGCATTTTGCTTACTCTCCTTCAGTTTTGCAAAGGCAAATTTGGCTGGCTGAGGACATGACCCTGCTCTCTGTCAGGGAGTTGCTCTCCTCAGCTGCGGAGCCATCAGTCATGTTAGAATCAGACAACGCACAAATAGGTACAGTTAGAAGATAGGCACCATAAACAATGAGGCAATCCTGAACCAAGAGCTGAAATGCACATTGCCTCAGACTCAGGGCACACAAGCAAAACCAAGAGCACGAATTCAGCAGCTCCTTGCTATAGCTGAGGAACAGCAGACAGTTCAATTGAACCCATGTGTGGCCCACAGATGGAAAGCATCTGGATTTGATCCACATGTGAAAGCATTCCTCATTACTCATTTCAGAAGAAGGACCACATGGGGTTATGGCCCAAAGCTGGGTAGTCGAAGTGATTCCTACCCTTTCCCCTGTTCTTCCACTGGAAGAGCTTTTTCCTCTAGAAATGCCCTCCCAGTTGGTTTTGATCTGAAGAAACAGAGTCAAGAGCTAGAGAAGAACACCTGGTAACAGTATATAATTTGTAACATGTTGTTGTTGTTGTGGCTTTTTTGTAATCCTTGTATCTAGATTTTCTCTGGGTTGCTGGTCAACCTCAGAAGCATCCTGTCTTGGCTCTCATGGCTCAAATACTTCAGCATCCCTCGATATGGAATGACAGTAAGTGCTGTATTTTCCTGGGCACAGATTTGGAAAAGCTTTGCTAGAAAGGAATGTCTTTATTCATAGTAAAGAAAACCTCAAGCTTTATGGGCTAATGAGCAAAAAGTAAGCTAATTATATACAGCAACCTCAGAACATAAGGCAGCGTCTTGAAACAAGAAGAAAGGCTTCTCATCAACCAGCACCCACTGCTGTTTAGAAGAACCCATTTCAATTAACACCAAACACCCATTTTGGTAACATCTCACATAAGAGAGACACTAAACAACTACATCCACTAGAATGCAGCTGGACAAAACCAATACAGAGTAAAGAACAGTGTTATCCCAAAAATCCATCAGTAAACCAAAAACTTGTTAAGCTAAAACTTTTCTCCTAATTTTTGATAATTTGAGGCAGGGTTATGTTTCATAGAGAGGTCTGGGCTTTAATATGGCTGTGCACAAATAGTCTAGCCTGAGGGAGATGTTAAAGCCTGGCAATTGAATTATATCTCATGTTGTTAAAGTATCATTACCTACTAATTTCAATAGTCATTGTTTCTTTTAAAAGGCTTTACAAATCAATGAATTGACTGGTCTGAACTTTTGCAGCAGCATCAACAACACAAATTTAATCAGCAACAATAACTATCCACAAATAAGCCAGCTGTAAGTATTCTGGTACATTAAAATGAATCCCACCACTGGTAACTTGGAGTCCTAGAGCATTAGTCTATGATATACTCACTAATGACCAGCAGAACCTCTGAGTGTTTATATGGAAAATGAAATTTTCACTGTGTTTGCATTTTGTCTGCAGAGAACTTTCTACTTATAGTCGTATTTAGTATTGATGACATTAGAAATATCTGTATTGTGCTTCTCACTTTAAACTGTGTTTCCTGAAACACACATGCACACACTACAGTTATGCAGCCTCACAAAATCCATTTCAGCTTCCTACAGGAAACCATCGTAGCTAGAAGAAAAACAAATTTACAAATAGAAAGTAAAATAGCAACATGTACCTGGTGTTTGCCTGGCCTGCTATAGACATAAAACCACACTGCAACCTCTGGGGATCTTCCTGGGTACTTCAAACTAAGTTTACAAATGTGTGTGTATTTACCTGTAGGTGGTGTTTTGGAGAGGAATATCTGAAAAATCAAGGCATTGATGCGAGTAGCTGGGGCCTGTGGCAGAACCACCTGGCTCTCACCTGCATGACCATAATATTCCTTACCATCGCATACCTGAAACTGCACTTCATGAAGAAGTTTTCTTAGAACCAGAATGAAAAACACAGTTCCCACTGTTCAGTAGTTTGATAAACTGTGATCTGACTTCTTAAGAGACCTTCCTTTGTACTGTTGTTTCTGATTACACAAGTCAACAATGTGAATGCCATGCTTGTATATTAAATACTTCGTATTAAAGTACTTTCCTGATGTGTAGCATTCCTCAGTTCTCTTTGCCAGAAAAAAGGATACAATTACCGATTTCTTCGAGACTGTTCAGACTTCCTGAATGTTCTAGCTGTGAATTTGTTAAACAATGAAAGTAATATTTAATAGCTTAACCTGAAACCCAAAAATTCATTCATGCCTCAAGTTCATTCTTTTAATTAGCACCTACACTCACTGGCAAACCAACTTTTACTTTGCTTTTACTCCGTTTACGTCTCCAGATTCCTTCAGAATGGTTTCATTTCTTCTTAGGCTCTTAGATATTTTTGCTGCAAGGGAGGATGCACATGAGCTCTCTGGACGACAAATGTACCTCTGGATATGCAGTAGAGGTCAATACCTGCCTTTGCTGTTTACGACCCCCAAGGGACATATTCTGCATTAAAATTACCTGAGTCATTCCATGGAGACTTGAGCTCAGATGTCAGGTATTAAGCTTACTGTAATAAACCTCTGTAACCTAGTTTTCATATATCAGTATCTATATACGAATATGTATAGAATATCTTCCCATATATTGATATATAGATAATTTACATACATGGGATTCTTCTCTCACATCCCACAATTTCATGGAAAGGATTTGGTTTAGGCTTAAACAACACAGCATTTAGAACAGCCTCATTGGCTTAGATATATGTTGAACTTGCTGCTAATTGGGTTTTCCTTAAATGTCTTTTCTGCTTGAGATCTGGGAGAATAGTCACAGCATTACCCTGTTGACCCTAATCAACTTCCTCTCTGCTTTGTTTTTAGGATTTAGCCAATCTCTATTTTCACCTGCTTCATTTATATTGTTATATTTTTAAATAATATATATGATTTTTTTAAATAAAGGGATCCCAAATATTTCTGAAAAGCAACAAAACCTGAGGCTAAGCAGTATTTTAAATGGGTCTTTCTTGGTACAATATCTACAATGTTATTTTAGTATCAAACCATCAACAGGCTCAAATTTATTTAGTTACTTGCCAGGAGAAGAATTTCTCCTCAGGAAATATCATATGAGCACTAAGTCCCAACCTACTCTTTTGCTCAGATTTTACATAAGCTATCAAGGTCAATGGCAATAAATTCAGAGAGGCTATTTAAACATGGAAAAGGTCATCAGGATTCACACTGACATGCTTCATACTACTCAGATTTGTATGCAAGAGTGTTATTAGTTATTCACAGCACAATTTCTCATAGAAGGGAGGGGAAGAGATGATAAATGAAGAAGCTGAATTACTGTTCTGCATTTTTTTTACATTCAGGACGGTGGGGCAAGGCAGGACCTGCCTCACAATTCCATATACAATGTTCGATAGCAGGCCAGGAGTGCCATGGCCCTGCCCATAATATCTGACAGTACTTCAGATAGATCAGTGAGCTTCCAACAGCTGTGGGTTCTGGTCACAGTGACGGGCACTGACTAAAACTTTTCACCTTGCACCATGTTGGTTGTATTTATAATGAGGTAAAATACTACATTTTCATTAGAGCTTGATTGATTATGCAAGGTAAATATCGCTTAAATGAGCTGTAGCTCCCTCTTATGGTAAGGTCGGAGATGTTATACTGCTGTGTAAAATGCTACTCAAAGACAAGACCTTCCCTACACAGCTTTTCAGGAGTACCTGAATTGATTAAAATGGGCCAATAACTCTGGATTTAGATTCGGATATTCTGGATCTAATTCAGATATTCCAGCTCTATCGTGAAATGGTTTGCAGGGAACGATTTACCTAAATATCCTGATACTTGCTCACAGATTCCTGCGGTGGGAAGGGTCCAGTGAATAGTGTTTTCCACTCAGAATATCCTGCCTCCATCTTCCACGTTCAGTAGGACCCTCGTTAGAAGTACCTAAGTGAGTTGCAGCTATTTGGAACAGATATATATAGGCATGTTATTTATTGTATTGATAGTTCAGTTTCTGAGTCAAGGGTGCATTTTAACACTACTTTTTTAAATATATGGGGAACGTATCATCACCAGACTTATCTGAACTTGGTCATAACTGCACTGTCATCTTTCTAGTTTTCCATATTTCTAATGCAAGGAATCAACATGCTGGAACTATTTATAAAATTTAGATCCAATCCTGACCTGAAGGCTTGCCCTTTGCTATTTCTGGCAGTGCAAGATTTGATGCAGAAACATGTACCTCGAGAATGCACCATCGTTCTTGGTGGTAAAATATAAATCTATCTAACTTCTATATTTTGTATTCACAGATTAGATTGATCTTTGGTTTCAATTCAGGTTTTATCTTTCCAATGCTTAACTCTGTATTTCAACCTGCAGAGAAGTTATACTGCCTGTATGATTTCATTTCCATTTAAGTGGCCTGTGTCACCAGAGCAAATCCCAAGAGGTGTTGCCCAGGAAGAAACTTCTTCATCTCAATGAAAGGACAAACTATGCTACTCCTAAGTGCATCACTTTTTAGCCTATTTGCTCCCAGTGACTTTAATGATTACCCATACACTAACGAATTGGGAGCAGCACAATCTAGCCATCAAACTGGTAGCTGAGCTCTGCAACTCCATGCTGAGATTTATAAAATTCTATACCTTAGTCCCATGAGCAGAAGTTACAGTACTCATGTCACACTACGGGCTTTATATTAAGATTTCCTCTTTTTACCCAGCATTCTACTTTCCATATATATTTTAGAAGATAGGACTAATAAATTGCTTGAAGTTGATCACTCATGGCAGACTATTGTCATGGTTCTCCCCTTTCATTTGGACACTGACTAGTACACTTAGACTTGCACAAGCCAGGAGAGATATAATCTCTACATGCACTATAACATGTATCTTTATGAACAAGGAAAGCAGAAAAATTGGTGAGGACAGGGAGGAAGTGGTTAGTAGAGGGGAAGTGAGTCCAGAATGCCCAAGGTTAAAAGACTCTGAGTACAAGTGTATGTGCCTTTATGCTGATGCTATGAAGATCCTAAATATCTGCATTGTAAAAGCTTGACCTTGTGACAAGAATTAGACTCTCCTAGTAACCCAGGGTTAATGGTCCTGACTTGTGTCTCACAATCTATCTCCCTTCCCCTCATTAGGGATGGATTTTACAAGCATTCTTTTAAGAGAACATGGCTCATTAAGCCTTTTTTCATTAATCTGCTCCAAATTGGTCTTGATATGATCCCTGCTTTCCACTGCAATTGGCTTAGGAGCCAAATAATCCCTGACATTTGTTCCTTTCGGCAGGATCTTAGCCATAGAGTACCATGGATCAAATGATTTATAGTGTTAAGACTCATGCATTGCTTGAGTTTAAAAATGTTGGAAATGCTTGATACTGTTTTTTAACCCGAGATTTTTGTCATTTGAACTTAGTCTTAAACAATTGTGATGTATAGAGCTTAATCATTCTGATCATATCACTAACACAGTTCAAAATGTGGTTTTGTGTTTGAAAATCCCTGTTTCTGTTTGCTTACATTTAACATGAGCTTACATTTGTAATAAAAAGTCTAGGAAACTTTGAAAGACTTGCTTATATTTAAGTTTGATGTGAAATTATTCAATCTGGTTGAAGATTCTGCTTTTAAATACCTGTCTGAACTACTTTAAAACAATTAAAAATGGATCACAAGCTGAATAAAGGTTGTTACTTTCTAAAGAGGTACTGTAATCTGTTTGAATTGATTAGTTAGAAGAAACTTTACTATAACCTTACAAGCTACTGCTTTTAATTTTTATTGTTGTCAGTACAGAAAGGGTTTTATGTTTTCAGTCCCGGTAACTGAAAGTAATTCTTTGGTCCTTGTGAAGAATGCTCCATTTGCTGTAATTAATAGCATAAGCATTGATACATAGTAGGGGTCTTGTATTTTTTACTGACCCTCTTTCCTCCTCAGGAATCTAGTAAGAAGTGTTTTTCCCCCACATACCTACATGTACCATGTGAGGTATTCATTTCTGCTTGGTATAAACATTCATTTCATTCATTGCCTAAATTACAACTTTTCCATCTGTTTGATCAGCTGTTACAATCTCTCAGCCATAACCTCTGTTACTAGCAAGCACCTGATGTTATTGCTACGTTAACAGGCAAGAACAGATATTAAACTGGCTAGATACAATTAACATCTCCAGGCATGCTGCCCCAGTGCTGCTTGGGAAGCAGCTTTCTCCTCTTTGACTTATTTTACGACATGCAATTGACTGAAGTCCAGTTTTCAAAGTAATAAATAATCACAGGAAAGACATCCAATTCCAATTAGGATTTCTTTTCTTTCCAGTTGAAAACTGCATCTTTCCAAGTGACTTCAAAGTAGCAGTTGAAAACTGAGTGTGTTTATCAATGAAAATGAGTTCAATATACCAAGCCTTCTATCAGAGTTCTTGCTTCCATCGCAGGCCCTGTTGTGGTTAAAGGGTAGCTGAAATTGCAGCGTCTGCTAATGAGATTACAAGTGACAGATTTGATATACAGTTCTCAACAGAATTATCATGTTATTCCACAGGGATCTAGTCTTGCCACTCACTCATCACAAAGTATAAATGGCCTTAGTAATCCTTAAGATAATTTACAGAAGAAATTTGCTGTGAATTTACATTAACAGTACTCCAAACCCAGAACTGTGAGTGTTACCATTTTGCCATCTTTTGATACTTCTGTGCTGGTAGGTACAATGAAAACCTTGTGGGCCATATATTCACCATCTGTGAGGAAAAACATTCGTTTAATTTGGGTTTTCTGGGAGTCATCAAGGGAACTGTAGAGTAGAATCCTACTTAGAGAATGACAACCCATTCCACAAGGAATTTCAATGATAAAAAAGCAATAAAGATATTTCAGACATCCACTAGAGAACAAGGAATTAAGATAGCAACATGACAAAAATTAAATATTGTATGTCTATCTCTTTTCATCACAGAGACCAAACAGTTACAGATTAAGAGCTCAAAACAACACTTCCTTTACATGTGGGAACAGATGGGTAAGTTCAAGGGCAGTAGTCTCCACTTTGTATTGTCAGACAAGTATCTTGAAAAATGTATGGATTACTACACTTCCAATTGCCATCCCTCTTTGCTCTTATTGCATATTTCATGTAAGCGGGAAACAAAACAAAGCCCCATTGGTGCCTAAATATACAAGTAACAATTGCTCACAGTGGTTTTACCATAACTTTTAGCTTTATTCCCTTTTTCTCTTTTTTTTTTCTTCTTGTTTAGATTTACTGGAGCGGAGTATTTGAATACAGAAGGCATCAAAGTGATGCCCATGGTATATGGAAGAATTATGGGGCTCCTACCCCAAACATGCCTCTCAAACTGCAGTTCCTGAAGTTTTCAAAAGTCAGCAACACTACAGCATACACACAATATGAAATAAAAGGAGGTTCCCACTTTCCACATGCTGTGACTTCCATAACACACTAAGGGCTTCCTTAACTAGCTTAATCAACTCAGTATGTATATATTTCATTAAAGACTAAGATGGATTTATATTAAGCAGTCCATTTCATTAATAAGACTTCTGACCTGGTGAGACAGCTGCCCAGACAGAACTATGGGCCTGGGATTTCAAAGGAGCATTCAGTTTTCCGGATGGTTCAGACTGCCTGAAGCAAGGGAAAAAATACAGGAAAATAGAGAAAAAGAGCAGAGAAGTTAACTTACACAGCAACTGTGATGTAATAAAGGGACAGAGTTACCAGCCACCACCTGAAATGGCAGAAAATTGACCTGTGCCTTTGCACAGATGCACATGTGAAATAAACTGTTAAACAAAGTACTGCTTGGGCAATGAAGCAGCCAGATCAGCCCAGTCCTCTCTGTTCATTTACACTCTATACTCCTGCTTTAAGTGATCAGTTAACCTAAGAAGAAGGTATGAGATAGAAGTAACGCACACGAATAAAACATAGGATTCTTAATGTTCTGTTATAAAGAAACCAAGGGTATGGTACAAAGATTGCTTTATAGAGTGTATAAAATGTTTATTAGGAAGTAAAGTACTCAGTTTTACAGATCAATACAATCTTGATCATTGTAGAAGGCTTGCATAATTAACAGCTTCTTAATAAGACCAAATACTGTACATACCATGCAAAAAACTTACCTTTGTAATACGTGACAAATGGCATTATGATCTAAAGTGTAAAAATGAAATAATAAAATGTTTATAACATTTGTCAAGTGGCCATGCTCTCACTGCGAGGCCACTGTCAACACACACGGGTACCCCATGAAAACTTACTGCACTTCAAGATGAAGTTTGTTATTAAGTAACGACACGTTACAGAAATATATCTCAACAAATACAGCTATGAATGCAGACACTTTCAGAATAAACATATACTACAAATAGAAGATTAACTGTTTGAATTTACATTCTGAAAGATACACCTTTACAATAAACGCATTTAAAACCATACTGACAGGTTTAGTTCTGCTTTCCTTCCTCCATTAAGGCCCTGCCTCATCAACAGATGACCAACAGATCCCTGCTGCCATAAACCTCGGCATGCCACATGCCTTACTGGCTGCAGGCACAAACCTGAACACACGGTATTCCGAGTAAGGCTCCTCCCAATTGCTGGACAACTCCAGCTGGGTCATTTGGCCAAAGTAATTGATTAAATACATGATTACTAAAAACTATTTTAGCATTTAGGCAACTCTGGACCCTAGAAACCCAGCATTAATTACATGTTACACACATGTTACACACATGTAATTAGTTAGCATGCCTTGAAGTTTAAACTGTAATTCATGCCCCACACCAACACACTACCCATTCTGGATATGAAGATTATGCATATTTAAATCGCTTCGTACTGTATTTTCCTTGCACACCAGCTGGCCATGTGTTCAGCTACTCGTTTTTGGTTGGTTTGTTTAAAGTTACAAATGCCAGTTCAACACAGAAATGCCTTCCTAAGGAAGGGCTCTAAGGTCCAAAAGTTTCAATTGTGACAGAGCTTAGTCTGAGTGTCTCATTTCACACAAATGCCCTAACCACTGTGCTGTGCACTGTTTCGGGAAGTTGACAGGGTTTCTGGTGAAACAGTATGAATTTCTTCCTAGTATAGGACAAAATAACCCACAGAAAGAATAAACACTTCACCTGTTCTATGAATCACAACCTGTTTTCCCAAGCTGGCCTGTTCTCAAGCCAAAGCCACTAAGAAATTCCAGTCCCCACACTGAACTTCTTCCTGCACCACTTTATATTAAGTTTCTGTGCATATGGTTTCTCATAAACTTAAAAATAGGGAAAGGAATTAAGTCTATTTAGTTTTAGCACGGTCTCTAGTTAGAAAGAAACCATTCTGAGTCACTGTACATCCAGGCAATGCAATTGTAAGATCATATGCAAAGTGCAAGCTTCGCCTAAGAAGCACTGCCACAAGAATGGGCTGTTAACTTCTGGTAACAAAAGCTTTTTGAAACAAAAAGCACCAACATAACATATATATGCTACTTTGTTAAATAGACATTTTTCCCTCTGTATACCCTGCTAACAGCTAAGACGTGTTTGATTATGTAGCTTTCCATTTTCCTTCACAGCAACCCTAAGTCTTTACAACTGCCATCTTCAAGGAAAAAAACACAACTGAAACTCCCTCCTAAACCAGTATTCTACAGATGGAAACACGCTGCTAGGCAAAACTGCAAACACTATGCCTCAATTCTTTCTGTAGGAAACCAACCTGATTTCAGTGTTGCATCTCCTTTCATAAACAAAGCTTCTATGGCACAGAAAGCAGAGGAAATTAAACACTAAAAATCAGTGATTATACTACAAACACCTTTCCAAAGGCATCACATGTTGCACCTCAGCAGGGAAGCCTATGTAGAAATATACCTAATAGTATTACAGGCAGTTTTGTTAAATGTACATACGGACTACACAGTCCAGACACGATTACAACTTGACACAGCACAAGGTCAGACTTTACAAACTGTCAGCAACTTCTCTGTCCCCTTCCCTGTTGCACCCAAGGAACAGTTGATGTTTTTCAATTTTGTGAGCTTTGAAAGAGTGCATTTTCTGCAAAGTAACCATATTTACCTAAGAATCTGTGGAATGTTTATCCCAGGAACACTCAGATCATGAAAACACAGCATTAAAAAATGGGCACTTTGAAACAAAACCCAAAATTATTACTTTCATTGGGTGTGAAGACCCAGTTCTCAAATACCGCTTTTGAAATGCTAACAGAACACAAACACATGCAATGTGTACATTTCTATTATGGAATACACGATTTACAGTTGTACAAAGTGAGTGCACTTTCTTCTGTTTAAGGAAATGTAGTATTTCTCTAAAACAGGAAGAAACGGTCATTTGAAGTTGATTAAAATGTTCGTAACACCACGAATAACTCAGAAAAATAGGCAGAAACAAAGTAAAAAAGTGCTGGTTTATCTCTAAGCAATGCAATGAATGAGGCAATAAACTGATGCCGCCTTCTTTTTAAAATTGCTTTCAAAAGCATTGGGGAAAAAATCCAATTTTCCAACAGAAAGCAAATTACTCGCAGCCTTTCAATGGAGCATTTTAGCTACAGCACATTATTTTGTCTGAAGCTCGACGTCCTCGTGGAAGTGTCCCCATAATACATGTATGGAATCAAACTTCTGGCCAGGTAGATTTTGTCACACCTGGTTTCCATTCTGCCTCCTGCACTTTCTTTTCCAAGGCTGACAGTTTCCTGTTGGCAACTTGAACATGATACATGGCTTATGTAGGTCTGAAAATGCGTTTGAAGAGAATATTTACTTTTGCCTACCAGTAAGAAATGTCCTTAGTGGTCTGAAGAGGATGATCACCTCATGCTGGGAAACAGTGGAGTAGTGTATTTGTTGGCTTAATACTGACCTGATACATTTAGAATCGCCTACAAAGTTAATCCTTACACATGGATGTTATTCGCCCCGCTTCCTCCTCCACCATCAATACCATCTGACTGGGAGGATGATGGCCGAGAGTTCCTTGACCGAGGCTGGCCATTCAGTCCAACTGGTGTTCCCAAGCGATGGCTCATTTGGGATGCCGTGTCATCCGATTCCCATCGCTCCAACTCCTCTCGCACAAGTCGCTCCATTTGTTCTCTATGGATTTCATTGTCACGACCCAGTCTCTCATCCTTAACAGATTAAAAGACACAAGCTTGAAGCTCAGCTTCCAAACTTCAGCCTAAGCAAATCCCTACACAAACATGCAAAAGTCTTATACTGCTCAAGTATTTCCATAGGCTAGTGGAGAAACGCTGCTACTATACTAAATGGTTTTCTTTCCAGAGATGAAATGCCCAGGTTGTCATCTTCACTGATGACAGCACAATTTGTACTGCAGTTTTCTTACCTCTGTCACTCCATCTAACAGCCTTCCCAACACATCCCTCCTTTTTAGTTTGGCTCTCTCCATCGCTTCAAGCTTCACAATAACTGCATCGATCTTGGAGACAATACTGCCGATAGAATGCTCCATGCGATCCACCCGCCTCATGAGCCTGAGGGTAACAAATGTGAGCTTCAGTGACCCTGTACGAGTCAGTACCATTCTAGCACACCAACACACAAAGCAGATAAGCATGAGACAGCCTTTTAATTCAAGCATGCATCTGACTCCCCACAAATCAATCCTAATGTCCAGGCAGGGACAAGGTACACAAGAGCAAAACGATAACACAGAGGTGAAGCAGATAGGGGAAAAAATAATATATATATATTCCACTCTGTTTTCCCTGCTTTTAGGGCATTCTCATGAAAATGTTTTGCTTCTAGTTACTAAAATTCTTAATTCAGCTAGTGTTGCTATACTTATTTTAATATGGAGATCTATTATTTCAGACAAAATACACACTCACAACTAACTTAATCTTACTAAAAACAACACCTGAAGTTCTCAGTGAATCTAAAACAACCTTAAGGTTTTACTTCTAAAAAACCTAGAAAAGTCTTCTGGCATTACTGTATCATTTTCCCTGTTCCCTATTGTATCATTTGACCATTTTCTCTGTCTTTTCAATGACCAGGTTTTAAAGACAGGGGCTTTTTTTGTTACATTTTTTTGTTTGAATGGTTTGTTTTTGGGTTTCTATCTAATTCCCATCAGCCTCGCTAAAGTAATTCCAGTTCAGACGCTAAAGAGTGACTTAAGTACCTTCAAGACACAACATTTACTTTTACAGATAATTTGGTTAATGAAGTTACAGAAGACTCTACTATAGAACTGAAAAGAGAAAACCTACGAGGAAAAAAACTCCAAACACCATGCAGATTTGTCCCCCTCAGAACAATAAACTTACACTTGGAACTCTTCATAGGAAACCCCACTAGAGCTGCTTCCCCTCCTCCTGGAGCTGTGCCCACTGTCTTCATCCTCATCCTCCTCGGAGTCATCCAAGCTCCGGGGGAAGCTGCGGCTGCTCAGAGGACGTGGCAGAGAGCTCCTATCCAGGTCCAGATCCTCCTTTGTGAAAACACAAGTCACAGACAGAGATGATGAAAGATTTTCACCTGTATATGAGGGATGGGGTGTCAAGGTCAAAGACCTCTCAGCTCCCCCTTGCCTGTTTACAGTCCTGCTCAGACAGGCAGGGATGAGAGCAAATGTGAAAGGAAACAAGAGGATCCTTCTGGGGCAGAACTGTACAGAAACAAGCATGGGGAGAAGACTGGCAGATGGCAGTGGTGGCGTATCACTCCTAACACTGAGCTCACCCTCTCTTTCTCCAGGTCATCTCTCATCTGCTGATGTTCATGCTCTGTCAATTCCTGGTCCCCATCCTGGTCATATTTGGTAAATATTGCTTCAATCTCTGCATCCGTGTGCCCCTTCCTGCAAAAGGAGTAAAAACAGTTCCCTTAATTCCCATTTTTTGGATGCTAAGTGAACTTTAAGTACTAGAAAAACACTTCACTCCAACAGACCTTCATCCCCCAACCAAAGACCTGACTGATCCTACAGCTGCCTATAAGTTCATAACACTGATAACAAACACCTCAGCCCTCACCTTTTATTAGTCAATAGCACAAATCTCCCCTAGACTGCACCTGTTCCTTCACAACTGTCCCTGTTATACCTCCTTGATTTGTTCCCTTTCCTCAGATCCCTGTATCTTCACAAACTCCTGCAGTGGCTCAGATAGAAATATTACCATTTCCTCAAATGCCTCAGATCTCTGCCTCCTCAGGCCCTTTCTACCCACAAGAGAATGCAGCATTCTCTTGCTTCTCACAGACGCATCAAAGATATCACATATCTCTGGGATGCTCTTCCAGGTAAGAAGTAACAGCTTCCTTACCCTTTTAGATCTTGCCGGAGTTCATCAAAATTTAATTTTCCCCCACCTTGTCTCAGGCTTTCTGAAATGTCATCAACAGTAGTCTTCTTCAATTTAAGTTTGATCATGGCTTTGTTATAGCCCTAAAAGAAACAGTGATATTTTGTGTTTAACTTGCCAGGAAATGTTAACACTTGATTTCTATTAACTTTCTTATTACAAAGACCAGCTAGTGTATACTACCATTCAGTATGTTCCAAAAGTCCTGCAAGAATCTCGCTTTTCCTCCAGTTTATCCACCTTTTATTTCAGCATTTAAATGGGCAACATATAAATATCTCTGCAGTTAGAGTAAGGCCTTCATTCTTCAGTTTGCACTGCAGGTCAGCAGGAAAGGAGTACTTTGTCCAGTAAGACCTTTAGCAGTCAGTTACTGACAGTTAAGTGACAGTTTGAAATAATGCTGACAACACAGGTACAACTTCCTGCAGTTATTTTGCTTCTCTCTTATGCTTCCATTGTAGGAATTATGTAAAATCTTCATCCCAAAAAGGAGCACTTTTCATTTTTCTCTGCTCCGTTTTAATAACCAGTTTCCAAGTTTTAAACTCAGGGTTACTGATCAAACCAAGTATGTGGTTAGACATTTCTGACGATAGTACAGCACCGCATCCATAACATAGCACACAGATGTGCACATTTTTCCTAAACTGGGATTCAGGTCAAGCTCCTAACTTTGTATTCAACAAACCTCACTGGCAGCTGCCCCTGGAAGCTCCAAATGCATTATCCAAGAGTTGCCTAAACTTATTACCCAAAATGAGGTAGTTCTGTGACCAAAACAAACAGCACCTTCGCTTCATCAGTTCAGTGTTTCTGTAGGTACCTTGACAGTCAAACCTTCTGTTGTATTTGGTAGGCTGATAATTCATCACAAAGTCTCAGATGACTAAAATATATTGTGGTGGAAAGTTTTCATTCATTTAATTTACACTCAGCTCAGATTAATTTAACTATGAGATGTGTACATTCACCAGCTGCTGCCAGCTTCATTTTGTAGTGATTTATGGAGTGCGTTTAGAGTTGAGGAATGTTAAAACAAACAAAATGTTACTTTTACCTTTCTGATAAGGTCAGACAGTTCCATTTCTGCCTTCTGTTGTGCCATATCTGATTTGACTTCAGAGTACGTATCATTGATGATGGCCAAAAACATGTTCTGTTCATGAGAGAAATGAAAAAGCCCAATTGAAATTTCAACAAGCCTAAGCCCTGCTCCTATAGCCTTCATGTGCAGACCTATACATGACTTTTTAAAAAAGGCCAGGAGAAAATTGTGAGCTTTTTCTAAAGCACTAACATCAAGAGCTTGAGATACTGAAATGGGATGCACTGCGGCACAACTTCTAGTCAAGACTACTGGTTATTAAAGTAACCGGACTATTACGTTCCACAGACAGTCCATACCTACAACACAGCAGTGAGAATAAATCATGCTTGTTTAACATTATATGTTTAAGTTGCCCTTCTATCTGCCAGGCCAAACTTACACAGATAGCAACTATTAATTAATCTAGACAACCCAACAAAAATGCCTGAGGAGTCAAGCCAACTATTCATCTCATAATAACCAGCACAAACACAAATTTCCTATCTAGTTACAGCTCTGCTTGCTTTTCAGGCTAAGACAAAACCAAAAAGCTTACAATCAGACCAACTCTGAAAAGAATTTGGTTGCTTGCCCAAGAGAAAAAAAAAAAGAAATAGGTCTCACTACCCTTTGCCAAGCATACAGTTTACTTGAGACATGCTGTCATTACCGAAAGGGTCCTGCTGAACATGGAGCAAATATGACTGAATTGCAAGCTGGACATTCAAGTTGAAGAATTACTCAATTCACTGGCATGTTCAATGTGCCACTCTCACTCAGAAAGGCAGTGTTAACCTCTATTTCCTTATGGACTTAAAAAAATGCTTTAGGAAGGCAGTCTTCCAATGCTGTACCTTTATGCATTATTGTCCAATATCAGAGAAGAGGTAACCTGACTACTGTATATTGTGCTTTCAGCTACCCAAAATCAAGAACTGGTGCTTTCTGACCACCTTCCCTAACTTAGTTTCCAGATCTCGGACTAGTCTCAAGGAGTTTACAGCAGCGTTTCACTCCAACCAAATGACAGGATGTGCAGGTGTGGATAGGTACAGAAATTATAGAGTATTTTGGATAACCTGGTGTGCCTTCACACTCTAGTACTTTTCTGCTACCTCTCTGGAAAAAAAACAAACTTCCCTCCCTTGCTAAACACTAGCCTCCGCTCATCTGGAACTTGTGAGGTGCTTCAAAGCAAATATAAAACCTGTTTCATATGCTTCTCTGGCCAAAGTGACCCATATATTATTTTCTGTTTGACTACTGGTATATCCCTCTGAACACTTAAGATTCAATGCTTCCTTACTAGCCATGATGAAGTCTTCTCCCACAAATAATATCTGAATGCCATTTCTCCTCATTTCAAAGATTAACAAAAAGCCTCATTAAGTACAAGGTTCATTAAATAACTCTAAGGGTTATGATGATCCAGGACTGCTGTACTGTTCCAGGTTAGTAAAATCCTGCTTTAATGCTTGCCATCTTATCAAAATGCCAAAAGATACACAGTATAGGGAATCATCTGAGGGTTTCTTGCTCACATAACAGCTTCCACCTGGTGATACCATTAGAAACAAAATTACTATATATTAATGTTAGTACCAAACTAACTGAAAACTACATTTAAGTAGAAGATACTGGGGCTCTTCACTTTTATCAACAAAAAAAATGAATTTACCTGGTCTCCTATGTTTCTAAGAGAGTGGCCTCCTCTCTTCACTTGCTACTATCAAAAAGACTAATATGGATTCAATATTAGTATTAACAGAGAATTTACAAGAGATGTGTACTCACTCACAATGTAGTCACTGTTTGAATTTATTTGTCAAACAATCATGCCTACACACTGCCTCTCAGATAAGCTGAGCTTCTTGCAACACTGTTTGTCAGAAAGTGTCACAGCTAATCTGCACTGGGAAGGTGAGAAAGACAGGGCCCAACTCTGCCCTGGAGAAGGAAAAGAGGATAGAAAAGAGGCCTCTGCAGGCAAACCTGCATATCTGACAACTGCTGCACTGCTGATGAATTAGACTCTGCTAGCAGACAAGCTGTGTGCTGCATGCATAAACTAGACTGTTGTAAATACAACCAGCCACATGTTAGAGCACCTTTATAAACTAAGGACTTGTATGGAACATCACAGCTACTTTTCAACAAAAGATACAGGCTTGCTGTGTATGTCAACCAGGCACTATTCAGGTTTTAGGAACAAATAATTCTTTATAATAATAAAATTACATAAATTAAAAAAAAAAAAGGAAAAGAAAAAAATAAATAGACCCCACCATAATGTGGAGTACTATATAGGAATGACAACAAACATACAATGCAAATTCATTTTAAATTAAGAAAAATTAAGGAGTGTAGTGACCAGTCATGGAACAGTCAGGCCCCTACACGGACTGCACACTCACCAGTATGAAAAAAGCCCTGAAGTAGCAGCAGGAATCAAAGAACAAGAGATGCAGAAACAGCCACCTACCCACCCCACATAAACAAAAGCGTACATACCAAAAGAATGAAGAACATAAAGAACACAAATGTAGTGAAATAAATTGGTCCCAAAATTCGATTAGCTTCTTCAACCTCTGTGAAGTTGAAGTCTCCCAGAATGATGCGGAACTGAGTAAATCTTAAAAAACAAAACACATCCAGGTGTTGAACAAAAACACTTCTGGAGCTCTGCAAGAATTCTAAAGCTATTTTACCATAACAGTGTGACTGATGGGCAGTAGAGAGGTCTCCACTACTGTAATACTTTGTCAGGCACTGCAATAGTTAATTCCTCAAACCCACCTCTAGGCATAACCAAACTCGCAGTCAGTTGCCACGAACAGAACAAAACTGGGCTGGACACTTGTGACTTTTGGTCAAAACTGATAATGGGGACCACAGAGAGCAGAGCAAACCAATGGTTACCACTGTGAAGCTTTAAGACCCACTCCTAACCCTGTCCTATCCCTTCTGCCTCTTGCATACAACCTCAATGCTCTCCAAGTTATCTGTACAGCGCCAAGGCAGGAAGAGCCATGGCACTGCACAGCACTGCCATCATATTCCAAGTTCCTTCACCTCTCTACAAAAAACGTTTTGCAACAATGCCCCAGTGTAAGGGAGGAGGGAGAAATCAATAACTGCACATTACCCCCTTTAAAATGAACAAACCAATTGATTACTAACCCTATATTAAAATCCAATCTCTCTCTGGGTTCCAGCAGATACTTACAAATTTGCTAGTTGGCTGTCTAAGATGGAATCTCTGAGTCAAAAATTACACATGCTATCAGGAACACAGTGGTATTATGCATACAACATTTCCATTTGCATTAGAAATATAAGTAAGCATATAATGATTCTACTGCTGAATACAGTTATTGCTTTATCTAGAAGTGTGACCAACTGTTATAAAACCCATGCTACTTCCACCAACCAAAGCTTGCCATTTTTGGCTCACTGATCAAACTATAGCACATTTTTAATCTCATAGCAAAGACAGCTTTTGAACTAAAAGTGTTATTAAAAACACGCATTTGCTACTGAGTTACACCAACAGCGGTAAGTCTGTAGCTTATCTGTTTAGACGGATGTTATAGGATTTGTCTCTCATGAGGCAACCGAATCTATTTACTAATGAACTGAGAAATTCTTAGCACTTTTTATTCTTGTACTTACATGCAGTCCTGGAAGGTGCTGAAGTCATCAATTTGAGTGCCAAAGACAAGATAGGCCAACTGAGCATATGCTAAGAAAATAATAAAAAACATAATGGCAAAGCCAACAACATCTTTGACGCAGCGAGACATGGTAGTGGATAACTGACTCATTGTTCTGTTGAAGTTAACGAATTTGAAAAGCTGTCAAAAGAAAACAAAACATAACAAAACCCACAAATGTAAGGACAAGGAAAACAACAATTTCTTAACACAACCGTTCCCTAGCCTTTTACATATTAGATGTCTTATTTAATTTGATGGGAGACGAAGTCAGATAATTTACATTTAGAAATACACCCCTTCCTAAAAAACACTGAGGCTTGAAATGAGAAGAAAATTGTGTGAGAATACCATCTTCTTGCCTAGGTGTAGGGTGTTGCTTGTTTTTCACTCCTGTATTTGGCAGACAGGCCACAGAGAAGTGTAACCAAAATGCTTCCTGTTTATTTTCAAAGAAGATGTTAGCTATGAAGAAGTAAAATGTGAGAAAAGCAGATCTCACAGCTGACCTAGCTCTGAGCAGGTGGACAGACACTTCCTGAGGCCCCTCCACCCTGCACTATTCTATTACTCTGCAGTTTACCATTACTTCCTATAACGAGCCGCTTTATTCCTTAAACCATGATGCAAAATAGACGCAGCTTTGTATTCTAAAATGGTAAGAGACAGCTAACTTACTTGATAAATTTAAGTATCAATTTGGAGTATCACAGTGGAAATTCATTTATCACTGGTCTTGTATTTTCCCCTATTTATTAGTTTAGTAATTAAACATTCCTCTGCAACGTTATACATACAGCAGCCAGGAAATTAATATGGACGAGAAAAGAAATATCACTAAAAAGGAGGCAGAAAACCAGAGAAATTAAGTTTAAAGTAATGTATCTAGTTTTCAAATTAATTGGACTAGCTTTACCAACCCTCTAACGATTTAGAAGTTTTGAATAGATAGAATTGGCACAGTTAAACCAGACAAGGAAAAAGCAGTACCCAGTAAATTAGTGACTTATTAACTCCAGAATAATAAACCCATTTCTTTACATTTCTGCTGCAACAAAGCACTAGCACTGACTACATCTTTGGGACTTAAGGCCAACTAAAACCTATGGCAAATTACAACCTTGCTTTCAGCCTGCAAGAAGTTACCCCTGTGCTCTGACTTTCCTACGCACCCAATTTTATGAGAAACATAGAATCGTATAATGGTTTGGAAGGGACCATAAAGCTCATTCAATTCCAACCCCCCTGCCATGGGCAAGGAAACCTTCCACCACACCAGGTTGCTCAAAGCCCCATCCAGCCTGGCCTTACATGACTAAATCTCAAACCATATAATCACACGAAACTCAGAATACTGCTTACATTCTAATGTCAGAATAAGAATATACATCTTGGAGTTACCTTAATCCAGACAAAAAACACAGTAACTGCAGCTATGTTATTGAATTGCATTTGCCAATATGCCAAAGGTTCAAAATTGGGGAATGAGTTCTGATCTTCCAGCAGCTTCTTCAGGAGCGTGTCAACAGTCGATGTTCTGTAGATGCTAATTCCTATAGCTGCTACAGAGAGCTGAGTACAAAAGTAACATACAAATTTACAAAAGGTGATTAGGGTTTTAAAACACTTTGCCATGAATACAGAGACATAAAGTACATAATCCTGAAGTTAAACAATGTCCACCAGACCAGGTATAAACAAAGAGTTTTGACCCTTTGTGTGAACTGAATTTTACACTTGCACTTGAATATACTTCACTGACTGTAACAGTAAAGCATCTTACTCCTGCCCCTGCCATTAAATATAAGGAACAGCACACAGTTCACATAAACATCCTCCCAAACAGCCCTTCATTTAAAAGCACTGTGATACAAGTACGATTTCTCTAGATTACAAATACTGGCTTCAAGACTTAAACCTCTGATACATCCAAGCCTGAATATACAACATAAGAGCAGGACTGGAT
Organism: Bolborhynchus lineola; assembly: GCA_025448015.1. Classification (NCBI taxonomy): domain Eukaryota; kingdom Metazoa; phylum Chordata; class Aves; order Psittaciformes; family Psittacidae; genus Bolborhynchus; species Bolborhynchus lineola. Next base: position 8,132 of record JAOEHX010027281.1, on the reverse strand, counting down.
GTGCTTCAGTATTGCTTGCTTTGTATTCTTCTGGTAGGCACAGCTGGATACAAATCCAGAGAATTATACATGTATCTTTAAATCAAAGCTCATGATTTTCTGCTACAACAAGCAGATTGGTGATGTGCAATGCTGTCCACTTAACCAAGAAAGCAGCCCTGACAGCTGCTAGCACTCTACAATTTTTAGACACTTCTTCAAATTTGGTATTAGCTGTGGAGTATTTTAATACCACATTAAATCTCTTTGTGGTTCTAGGCAAGCATATTCAAATCCCAGTCCCATTCCTCCAAACACAAATCACTGCTTTCAAGCAGCTGATTTTCTTACTTGAAAGCCACTGCAATAGTTAGTATCAGATCTGTAGAAGAGAGACGTGGGCAAGTTTGTTACCTCCCATAATGACTATGCCATTATAGACAAAAAGCACACTGGAGAAATACTCTTAATTTTTCACCAGGATGTGAAGCTGGAAACCAACAAAGAGAGAACAAGCAACTTTGCAAAACACATCAACATGACAACACAGACTAAAACAGTCTCATTCACACTGAATAGCCCATTAGACTGTAAGTATCCTTCCTAATGATAGCCCTATTCCTTAAAGCAATACCGAGTCATTAATGGCACTCACAAAATGCATTTCAGTAAGTAATTTTAGCCTTTTTATAAGGATTACTTACCACAATGATAAGAATATCAAGGCAATTCCAGAGACTTCTGAAGTAGTGCAGTCTATGAATGTGAATTTCTAAAATCTCTTCCACCATGTAATAAAGAACGAAGAGACAAAATGCCATTTCACAGGCTGCCAGGAAAAAATCAAAAGTGGAGATGTAGTGAATCAGCCTCACTGGCTGAAATTGCCAAGACGTAACAAGGCCTCCAGTCGCTGGAAACTCCACTAACAACCTGCATTAAAAAACAGAAAAAATGGCAAAGAATAAAAGGTTTCATTCACACAACACTAATGAAAACCACAGCGAAAATACATAACTTTATTTCCATAATCATTTAAATAATGGAAACAGGCAAAAGCCCACATTTGATTCAGCAGAGACACTACACAGAAGGTGTAAACCTGACCACACTCAATTCTGACTAAAACCCAAAGCATTTCAGAACAATGAAGTAAACAGAGACAGAAAGACCTGTCTTCATCTGCATTTGTTTCATGCTGTCGGAAGACTGATGTTGTGTATTCACATATTAATAAGTCAGCTCTCTAGAGAAGTCACCTGCAAACAGCACCCAAGCCGTTGTAGGACCAGCAAAGCCAGAACTGTCTCCAGACAATGAGTGCGGCTTCCACATGGAATCCCGCTTCTTTGACAGGGAGGCATCCCACTTCAGCTGTCTCCTTTATGCAAAACATACACTTACCCATGTCCTCAAAACAAAACAATCACTAGAAAACCCCAATCAACAACTTACAATGTCTAATTTGAACACTCTTATAGCTCTGCTCATACCTGACAATGCAGAATAGGTTGATGTTTGCATTGTACACAGAGAAATCAATGAAAGCTGCTCTGGTCCCTCTGTCCAGCCACAGGTTCTTCTTAAGGCTAGCAATCTGCACAGCTGCCATTTCTCTGTTCCTTGAGAGGTCTTGGTAATAACCAGCCCCACTGTATGTGGCAATTAAGCCCCAGTGGCTGCTCCCATTTAAATCCTTCTCATTGGTGTACGTCCAGCTAGTTCAGAAGTAAAACAGAGCACATTGGTCTTTACATTTGTAACTCACAGTTAAGAAAACAGATATCACCAAAACCTGACCAAAAAAACCCTCATCAGTTACTTAAAACTGTTTAAATTTACGAGGTACTTGTAGAAAGTTTTGATGTACCCTGGAGAAAGATCTTACAAAGTTCCTTTGACTAGCACAATAAAATGAAGGTAGAAAGATGGGACACAAGGACATTAATTGTCAAAAAGAAAATACATTTATCCAGCCACACGGGATAAATTTTGCCCAAAGGAAAAAAAGGAAAATTCTTTTCCACCTCCAAAACCTTTCACGATTAATTCACAAATTGTTCTCCAAGAGTGGCAGTGCTATTCCCATTTTTAGCCAGGAAAGACAACTCAGTGAAATCCACTGCAGTAATACAATCTGGAACTACAGAACAGGTGCTCACAAGTTGTAGTGCTGCACTCAGACCACAGCGTGTCTCCCATGCACAACAGTTAAAAATAGCACAACGGCAACACCTCAAGTGGGTAGGAGCACAGTGCTCGGCAAGTACAGTAAGGTTTCTCCACGAGCAGAACTGGCAACTGCTCTTGTTTTACTGGACTTTACAGACAGAACAGACAGTAAATGCAGAGTTGCCTCTGCCAAGTGACTTACTGTGCAATTCAGCATAACCCAGGTCAGAAAAAAGGCTATGTGAATACAGGAATACTACGTACGCTGTTCCATTTCGAAGTCCAAAAGGAGCAGTATCTTCATCAGCTACAGAATAGACATCATAGCAGTCCTTGATTTCATCCTTTAAATCTTCAGGTATTGAGCACGAACCATTTCTCACTTTCAGCTGCCGAAGGCGAGGCACCCCTAGGAGCAGATTCTCATAATAAATGAAGCTTTTGTTTTCTGCCATGGTTTTGTTGTTGTACCACATTTCCCAGTAGAGACCATCCAGCAAAGGGCCTTCTGTGAACTGGGGAATAAGACAGGATTTTAGTTTGCATGCTTCCAGCGCTGTTTTTATAGATCTTCATTCCATGGATGTGTTAGAATCGCAGTTAATTTTTCTGACATAAGGCCTGTTACCTGTCCTCCAAAGACATTCAATAACCTTGCCCTACCCTAGCCCTCCAGCACTACCTGGGTTCTAAATTTTCATGTATTAAAGACCAACTTTGTTCCATAGCTTTGACACATAGATCTTCACGCACAACTGCTACCGCATTAGAAAAAAGATCCTGGTAGGTTAAATAGACAGGACAATCATATCACAGCAAATGAGAGAAAAAGACCTGCCCTTAGATTACCTTCCAGAAGTCGTCCATTGAAGACAAAGTTTTGAAATCAGTTTTCTCCATTTTTGATATAGGTGTTTCCAGGAAGAGCTGTGACATCACCCTTGTGTAATAATACATACTGGAACTCACTGTTCCGTAAGTCACTGCAAAAGATTTAGTCAGGAATGAGAGGAAAAGGGTAGGGGAAAGATAAGAATAAAAAAAAGGAAAAGAAAAAAAAAAAAAACCACCTTACTTCTTTTGTTGATTTTTATAGATTATGCACCAAAAAGTTTGAGCTTCAGAGCAAAACAAAATCCACACCAAGCAGCATTTGTCTTTCAACTGTGATTAAGATACAGAAAGCAGTGAAGAACAGACTGACCAATGAGTTTATAATACTCAGCTCTCCTTCCCACACCTCATTCTATGATTGTTTCTACAAAAACTAACTTCAGGGGAAAAAAAAGGCATGATTCAGCATCCTGATGAGTGCCTTTTTTTAGGTGACTTGTACTATCCAAGGCATCAGAGAGAGCTGGCACAGATAGCATGAGACCTCACAAAAACTATGCTCTGCTTGAGCAGATAATGAGAGTCAACCAGAATATTACAGGGCACCGTGAATGACACTAGTCGCTTATGGTTGACAATGAAACTCCACCCAAGATATGCAGTGCTTCTAAGATAATCTCCCCACAGAAAATACATGACTCTGTGTTACTCTTTTGCTGACACTGGGCAGAGCATTTGACTGAGGATGGCCAGAGGATAAATTATAAAATGATGTACAAAGGCAAGATGGCTTCAGAGAACAGTCTCTGGCTCTGATAATGTTACTGCTTACAAATACTTAAAACCATTTTGTGACAGAAACTCGGAAAGGCCTGAAAGATTAATTCTACACTGGAAAATCTCCATCTGTTTTGACAATTTCATGGAAATATTTTGTCTTAGGGAAGAAAATGTGAACAAGAACTCTTTTAAATAGACTTCTGCTGTGCTCTCAGAGCCAGTCTACCAATGTAGCTCAGCTTTTTCCTTTCCACTCCACGACTCTCTCTCACCTAAATAAAAACATCACCCCATTCTATCACAACTGATCATAACCAACAGTTTAAGTGTCACTGATATTTCAGGCATTTAGAACAGAACTCCCCACACTAAAAGCTGAATACTTGAAACATACCAGCTTTCCAAAGATACACTAACTTAACGCATACAGATCATTCTCCTAGTAACCAAATAAAACATGTTTCAAACTTCATGAGAAGTTCTATTTTGCGTCAACTTCTAAGTTTTGTGTATATATATGAACATGCCTCACTTCAAGTTCCCAAAGCCAAAGGTGGCTGCTCTCAGAACCGCTGTATTATACCATATCTATTATACATTATATCAACTGTTCACAGTTCTGTGTGAGGCCTGTGATAAATTTCTATCTCTGCACCAGCATCACTAAGGTTCTTCACCCTGAGAAAAGAACAGCAAACTCTGTTCAGGATACTTTCTTAAACTCCATTTAGCCCCAGGAATATCATTCTGTACGAGGCTGGTGATCCATCACGCTCCTCACTTCTGTACTAAGTCAGTATTTAGTAGAATCTGCTAATATACAGTGTTGATTTTAGAGCACTTACTTTCAGGCAATCACCTACTTAAAAGCCAAAAAAAAAAAAAAGGTAGGTTGACAGTTACCCTGTTCTGTGTCCTATAGTGTTAAAATACTTCATATGATATCATAGACATCAAAACAAATAACGCACTTATATCATGGAAGTCTCCAGCTGTGATCCATATACACTTGAGTACATACAGGTTACAGATGCGTTTAGAACGTGCATGAATCGTGCAAACACAGATTATTAGGTATTTCTAAGTAGCTGACATTAACTCTGCCTTTCCAGCAGCTGTCAAGAACTTTCATTCTCAGAATGATCTGTACATAAGATTGGAGATCAAAGTCAAAACTCAGCAATTTTATTAATTTTTAGTCCTAGATGATAACTCCTACTCTTCACATTTAACAGTTCTGTTCAGTGATTTCAAAATGTGTAGCAGAACCATTACACCGCAGTGTGGTACTACATTAAAATAATACTCCTTAAAAACAAGGAATATTATCACCCTGATTAAAGGTTCAAAACTTGTTAAGTTACAGAAAGTTGCAGTATTTTAAATCTCAAGCAATAACCTACATGCAGAAATAAGAATTAATTCCCAATATTTGTCTATATACCTGCCCATTAATTCTTCTTCCACATCACTGAACCAATCTTCATTCTGGAATCAGACACAAGCAGACATCACAGAACTGGATACATATAGTGCTGAATAGTACTTACAGACACACAAGACCACAAGGAAAACCATGTATGTAACCAACTCCCGTAAAACACTTTTCAGGTATCGCTCTCTGCTGGTGTTGCTTTCTTCCATGAGTCTTGTCCCCCACAGGCCTTAAAAGGAAAACATATACAACGATGCATACACATGTCTACATAAGCGATATAATAAGATAAGTGGTTGTGAAAGCTAAACTCGTCTGCTCCAGGTTCTTCTATGGATTTCAAACCAATTTAAGCTCAAGCAAGAACTTCTTCCATAGACTGAAAGGGGCCTGAGACAGTATTAGCTATTCATGAGATACCATAATAATCTAGCAACAGCTCAGCAGAACTCTTAACAGATTCTGCTGAATATTTGCCAGAAGTGCTGTCCCTTAAAGCCCCATGGTATGAAAACAAATACAAGTATACAAAGACACAAAAACAGAGCCATCCTTCCAGAAATTATTTGTTTGGGAAATTCTTTGAGGTTTGCTTGGTTTTTATTAGGAAGAGCATTGTTAGATGAACGAAAATGCATGATCAGTATTTAAATTTTATTAGGAGGCTTAGGTGATTTCCACCTGAAAGGGTATGTCCCTGCCCATGGTAAGGGGTTTGGAACTAGATGATCTTAAGGTCCTTTCCAACCCTAACTATTCTATGTCAGTCAAATGGATTTTTTAGAGAACAAGTTGTAACCTTCCTCTCCTAGACAGGCAAGGCATGCCCAACAGAGACACAGGAGGGACCTTGGTAAGCTTTTCTACATGATTTCTTTCCTCGCATATCAAAGGATTATCACTGAAACATTAAGTAGCAGCCTAAATAAGCAACTACTGTCTTGCTGTCAAACTGGGCAACCGCATTAGCTCAACTATTTCCTCCTGTTACTAGCTTCACATTCTCAAGAAGACAGTGTAAGAGAAGTTACTGAACTTGTGTGATCCTGTCCAAAAGGGTCACAGAAAAGCAAAAGGATCTTTTAAACTGTGTCTCTAAAAGAAACAAGCACCTGAAAACAGAAAGCAGTTAGTAACCACCATACTTATTTCCTGTGCCTAATACAGGACAGAAAAAAAGCTAGGAACAGCTGCTGATGCATAGACCAGAACTGCTACCTTCAAGGAACTTCTCTTCATTTAAGCCTAAATAAAGCAAGGTGATTTGACCTATGTTTATGGTGAGAAAGTATATCCAAATAAAAATTCACTGTACAGAAGAGCACCAAACTTCCACTCTTTTCCTTTGCAGCTATTTTAAATAGCCAACCTTTAAAAACGTCCCCTATGTTCTCAGTAGATGGAAACGCAGCAACCTCAAACTCCCTAGGAAAAAATCCTGCATCCATCAAACATACCACAGTAATTTTAAGCCAAATGGAACAGCAACAAGGGATAGCCAAAACACTATAAAGCTCACAAAGAATCAAGAGTTCAGTTGCTTTCCAACTGCTGCTGTAAGACTAGACAGACAAAGGGCTCATCTGCCAGCTGCAGAACCTCATTTGCTAACAAAGAGACGGGAGTAAGGAAGCTCTTCCCTCTAACTGCAAATATGAGGTGTATTCAGGAAAAAAAAATAACTTGTCAGATGATTTTAGGAGCCTTTCAGCTACCACATTTTTAAGTTGTGATCTAACCACAAAGTCAACCAGGAAACTTCTCTTGCATAGGCACAGCAAGCACTAATAGTCTTAGCATTAATTTCTCTTCACTTTCCTTAGCAACTTACAACCTTCACTAGTGTCAGCCCTCAAAATAAGAGAGCCTTTCCAGAGCTGCTCTCTAAGCCTGGAAATTTACAGATAAAGACTGCAACTTTACTACACCGAATGCCAACTCCTCACCATTAGGTCATTCTTGGAAGACAGAAACACAAACCCAAGAACATTTCGAGAGTCATATTATAAAGAACTCAATGAATAGAGCCTTTAACCCAGCACTGTTGCACTAGCAACCCTCATAATAAAGGCAGGAAAACATTACGGAAGAGAGGAAGAAAAGGCTGGAAAAGGCAGTGAGCTAAGTTGGCAAGGGAGCCGAGTCCCGGCTATCAGCACATTACTCACCAATAAGAAATGTGGGGAGCAAAAAGCTTGCAAGCTCAAATCCTGTCATATTACAATATTGTTAGACTCAGTCAGCAAGGAGCAGAAAGTTACATGTGAATAAAAGAACAAAACAAAAAACCAGCACCAGAGATCATACAATGAACTTCATGTTAAATAAGCTCTGGATTGTCTGTCAGCTACAAGCCACAGTTTTAGAAGACACACACATTGTTCTCCTTTTGCATTATCAGAATACTGGTTTAGATGTATCAAGAACAGCGGTGGTAAGCAGTGCTGAATTTAAGTTCACATCCTCTGCAAGCACCAAAACCACTTCATTTCTAGGCTCAATTAATTATATTCAGTCCATTCCTTATATAACTTTGCTATTCATCAACTTTTTTATAGAATCTATATGCACCTTATCAAACAAACCTGAAACTAACAATTCTCTCACACTCATTCTGTGGTCCAACTGGCTTACTCAGGTATATGAACTCAGAAGAGTTGTCAAAAAATAATGATCACATGCAAATAAAAAAAACAGATGAAATTTTAACTTACAATAAAATCTAGCTCATTAGGTACACAGGAGAGTAAAGTATTTCTGTTTATACATATATAAAGAGTTACATAAATATATAACTGAAACTAGATGATCATAAGGTCCTTTCCAACCCTAACTATTCTATAAGTCTATGATAAACACACACATATATTGTATATGTACTTAAATATACACAGAATCATAAAGCCAAGTTGATAAGGTACCGAGTGCATAC
>JAOEHX010027280.1:0-10601 GCA_025448015.1 Bolborhynchus lineola | reverse complement strand
GAGAAACTAAGGAGTAGAGGTATTTTGGGGTTTTTAATTTGAAATTGAAGAATATTTAGGTTTTTAGCCAGTTTCAATGGCCAGATACTGAACAGCTTGGCAAGATAATTTCTTAGAATTGACTTATTTATTATTACTCCTTTACTAATGCCGTAACTGCATCTCACTCGGCAGTCACCTTTCTGATTTATTGGAAAGATTCTATAAAGCCTACAATGAGCAATCTCTGAAATATGTGCTTTTCTCAGTTGTTGCATTTGAATTATAACTGCATTGTGTGTGAACTGTGTTGCTCTGCTTAATATCAGAAGTGTAAGAAGCCCTGAAACAACAAGGTTGTTTATATCCAAGGAATGCTTCAAAGTGAGGTTTGCTTCTGAACACAATTTATTTATAGCTGTTTGTTGAAACAGTGTAGTCAAACATGTGGAACTGTGCTATGTGGATCAGCTTTGAAACCATGTAACTTACATTGTTCTTCTAATACGTTGAAAAGATACTTTGCATCTCCAAACCTTGTTGATACAGGTCTGCCAAATCACTGTCTTATGAAATATGACTAAATATTTATTTCTTTTAAAAAAGGTAGTTGTAGTGCCTATTTTGGCATAAGGTATTTTTAGCACTAAGTCAGACTTACTCCTGGTACTGAGGAAAGGCACATTTTCACTTGATGTATTTGCTCCTGGTAGAAGAAATTTAAATGAGAAAACCTGCAAAACATACGCCATAATAGTTTCAAATTACTATATTTCAAAATTGATGAGTATTGTATTGAAATCAAATAAATGTGTTTTTTAATGTAATATAGCAGTTTATCAGCTGTGCTCAGTGGGGTGCATCTCATCTTGGGCATAAGCTTTTCCACCTTTGTCCTACAGTATATCATCAGGGAAGATTCACCCTGTGCCCCAAAGTGAGCACAAATTTATATCAATTTATGTCGATTTATTGTGTTCATGCTTACTAATACGGAACTGTGCAGGATGCCAAACCTATGCCAAAATGCTACAGAGCTCAATGCTCAGTCTGATTACTCATTCACTCAAAACCAAAGCAACAGTCTTTTTAGGAAATTTCCAATTACTGAATTGATCTGTGTTTTCTATAATTCTCTATATATGTGTGTTTTATCTATGTAATTTACATCTTACCTAATTTAATATTTTTATATTTATGGTTTTATAGGTATAAAATTGCTATTGCCAAGCTTTAGGTGAGTGTAACCTTTGTTGTGCTTTGTACATTCACATTTAATATATGAATAACTGCAGTAGCTCACAGCATCTGATACAAATTTAATCTCTCACATTGACAGTGTTTAATTCATTTTCAGTGCCTTCTACAATAGTAAAAAGCTCCAAACACCCCATCAACCACAAATAAACCCTGTCAGAAAATCCCGTCAGGCAGTGAGCAAATTCCTCTTGGAGAAAGGATTTGTGGTCCAAATATAGGAGGAAATTCGAATACCTCAAAGTTTCTAGCACAAGAACAGAGCACTGGTCAATGTAAAGTGAAGTGTGTAAGTGCCTGACCCAAATTTAATGAAGTTAAAAAAATGTTTTTGTGATTGGTAAATTAGAGGAGTCTAAAATATGTGGTTAAATTCTGTGTTGGATCCAGAACTGAGTAGCAAGAGAAGCATTGTTTTATTTACTTTTTATATAGGTCTTAAAAAAAAAAATCATTCATTTTCAATAGATGCAGTTAACATACGTGAACTGCAGTATCCTAGATAATCATCAGTTCTAGATCAAAGCAGTTATATGCTTTAGTAAGGACAAAGCTGAATTAATATTTTCTGAAATGTATCTGAACATTGTTTTTAATTTGGGGTTTGTTTCAGCAGTAATGAAATCTCTGTCAGATCATCCAAAAGACAAAGATTCTAAAATTTTTAGGACCTAAGCTTTTCCATCTATTTTATCTGCATTATTTTCAGTTTCCAACAGGTATTATGCTTGGTTTACAACTATTCATAAAATATATATATTGTTTACGCCTATTTGTACAACTGTTATAGAGATGACTTGCATTATGATTCTGCATGAAACCACTGCAGTTGTGCCATGAACATCCACAGAAGCAGACTAAGATATGGCCTTGCATAGTGACTGCTTTCTGGTAGAAACCAGTGAACTGCTGCTATACTACCACTTTTGCAAGAAGCACTTCCCTTCTCACTTTTCCAGGGCTGACTCAAGAATGACTTTTTCTCCAGTTTTTTCAGGTTATTCCTGGGATTATATTTTGTTAGTTGAAGTAGAAATGATGCCTGCCAGTTTGAAAACTGCTGTAAACAGGGAGGCCTTTTATGGAAACGCTGACTCAAGTTTATCTATAGCATAGCAGTGTAAACCATCTGTTTCTAGTAAAGTGATTCTTGTCTTTGCTTGTCAAACTTATCACTACAAAAATAGTCTCCTCTCTTCAACGCCTGTGACATACAAGAGTGCAGTTATGGACATGGTAAGAATGGTTTATGTAGCATAGTTTTCCCTTTTGATACCATGCCATTAATGTGTTAATTCATGCATATCTTGTTGCCAGAGGCAAAAATCTGTATTCCTTTTTATATTCCCCCCAGTTCATCAATTTTGGTAGTTCTTCAGGGTAACAACATAGAGGATCGCATTCAGACATGCATCATTCTGCAGCTCTTTAAAAAATGGTACTGCAGATGACTGTGCTAAAGAGTGATTATAAACAGTGGGATCCTGTCAGTGGTGATGTTGATCTGTTAGATTAAGTGCAGCTGTACCTGTACACACAGAGTTTGAACAGACATGATGAGTTTTATGTGTGTTTATCTGTGAAAATCTGTCTGCTTTCCTCTTTCGCTCATTTAATAAAGTTGTCTGTTGTCTTTGCCACATATGATAGTCAGATTCATGACAACGGGTAGATGTTGGGAGACCATAAGCCTTGAAGGATTTTGGTTTAAACTCTGAATAAGGCCCTGGTGAATGAAAGTAGGGAAGAAACATTTTTTAATGAATATGATTCACAATTTGACATATTTGGCCTTATTTACACAAAAGGTTGTTGGGAGTAGCTGCAGGAAGCTACACTGTCACAGCCCATTGGTGGAGAAGGAGTGAGTGAGAAAGGACACTGGCAATATTACATTTCTTCACCAGTGTGAATAAAATAGGACACTGCTCTGGAAATTATCACAGACCTCTAAAGCATTTTGTGGATAGATGACAGCTATTTCTAATCCTCTGGGAACTTTCTTGGAACAGAGAGATAGATACTTATGTAAAAAACCCAGTTGCTAATTGATGGATTGAAAGTCAAAATCTTTAGCTGGTGTAAAGTGGAGATGATCCAATTGACTGATGGTTACTGATTTTTCAAAGCTGTGGCTCTCTGAATCAGCTGAGGATGCAACACTATATTTCCATTTTTTCTTCAAGTGTAAGAAACGTGTCTTTGTCAGTGCTATTAGAGATTATAATATTCTTATATTTATACTTGCAATATTGAACAGTTCTTGAATAGGAAATTGCAATGTTACGGTATATTCTTAATGTGACACTAAAAGATATGTAAGGCAGTGAAGTAAAGGAAAAAATATGGTTTGTTCTCTTAGGGAACGAACAGAGGGGATATTTGGGGTTGGAGGAAGAAGACGAAGTGGAAGGGTATTGAGGTTCAGAAAATGCAATTAGGAACATAAACATGTAGGAAATGAAGGTGCTCTTTGAGGAAAAAATAGTAAGACCTTGAAAGGCTCTGGTGAGCTTATGGTAAGTTGTAGTTTATCTGAAGCCAGCAAAACATTATCTGAGCTTCTCCAGGGAGTCACTTGAAAAGTATCAGAGAGCTGCTGAATGTACTTGTGTCCTATTTATATGTCAGGCTTCTTCAATCATAGGATATTGTTTAAATGCAAACCCTGCGATATTTCTTTACCCACAGGGCCCCGAAGAGGATCTTTAGGTCCTTTATGAAAAGTACTAAACTGTAAGGTTGAAAGAAGTAATTCAACTGTTTGTATTTGTTGCTTGCATTGCACTCTTAAAATACTGTGTGAAAGATGTGATTGGTGATACATTTCCTGTACACGGATAGTCATATACTACTGATATACTGCATTAGAGAGAAAAAAGCTGCACTGAAAAGTGCTTATAAGGAGCTGAAGTGATGCATCATGAAATTTTAGTGCCTCTAAATGTAACACAGTAATGCTTTGCATGAGATTAAAGCCCACTGACATTAATGTGTATCTTTTGATTGATTGATGACTGTCCCCAAAAGCTTATCATTTAATAGCACAGAAGACTAAGGGCAAAAAAAGGGCAGTCCTTTTTTTGTTTTGTTTTCAGCTGGGTATATATTACTATAATGTAATTTTGGAGATAGATAGACAAATTTTCATTGTTAAACTGAGTTGAAGATGATGTGCAGGATTCCAGCTTCCAGCTGGCAACTTCCACTTCAAAGTCCAAATGGAGTTTGGTCACATATAAGCCCAGTTGTAAGTCAGGATTCCCTATGTTGTTTATACAGATATCTGAGTGCAATGAAAAGGCTGTTTATACTAGCAATGGGGCATAATCACAGACTAGAGTGCTCACATACTCTGAGTTGTTCCTGAAAAGTTATCTGGAGTCTAATATCTACATTGCAGCCCTTAAGCATGGATGCCTCTCTCAACCCCACACAGACTTTCATTTTTTTACAAAAGGGAAAATAAACAGCCAAAATAAAAAATGTATTTTATGCATTTATGTGCACCTGATTGGAGCTCGTAACTCTTCTGTGAGAGTGAACTGGTGCAAAAAGATGACAGTATTTGTAGAACTTTGTTTTGAAACATCCAAGTTCTTGTGACTTGGATGCTGCCTTCCTGGGCTTTTAAAGGCTCATATCAAAGAAACAATAGTAGGATAAAATTAAAAAGATCTGGAAAATGGTAAAGTGATTTTGAAAGGAGGAACTAATGGAAATAAAGAGTAGATCAAGTTCAAAGCAAGCAGTAGCTGGAGGTGATGACAGCTGGATTGTTTTAAACTATGCATCCCTACTTGAATTTTAATTCATTCAGAAACTTTTTGGGATAGTCTGTTTGCCTGACAGAAGTTTATAATGCTTTATCCCTAAAGTATGGAATGATAATCAATGAATAAGAGCAAGAGAACCTGCAGGAAAGCCTTTAATTTCCTCTGTCCCAGAAACCATAATCCTGCAGGAGAGTAAAGTAATGGCTGGTATGTATCTTTTAAAAAAACCTCTATCAACATTATGCATCTAAATGACAGGGTGGATAGGATTTTTCCTCTGCTGACCTTTCTGGGGTTTTTTTAGCGTTCACTGTGAGTTTTTTTTTATGCTGATTTTTTCATATATGTGTACCAAGAATTGGGACAGTACCAAAATGAAGTTAAAAATAAAATTGAAACAGAAATATGTAATTGTATTCAAATGCATAATACAGTAACAGAGTCTCCAGATAGGCAAAGATACCTCTAATCCTTCTTTCACACTGAATTTTTCTTATGATAGCTTATTAACATTAATGCCTTACTAACATTAACGAGGTTAATGCTGCTATTTTCTACCATTGCATAAAGGCAAAGCAAGAAATGGAATTTTGTTTAAACTTTCTGCTTAAATTTAATGAAGTTATATAATACTCTCAAAATGGATTAAGGATATTCTTCCCCTGCCCTAGCTCTATTCTCCTCCTAGTAGGCATTAAAGTATGTTGGTGTGCAAATGTGATAGTCTACTCTAAAACATGTTAGAAGTTGCAATATACAACCACCACTCTCTGGTAGGAGGGGATGCTGCTTATAAATATCCGATGAATTGAGGCAACCTGGAAGATGTCTCATGACTCAGTAATGATAAAGATAAAATCAGGTCAGGTCAACAGAAACATTTTTCCTCTGTTTGACTGGAATATTTTTTACAAGGCTTTTTTTTTCTTTTTGGTATAAAGTTCTCTTTAACAAACCCTGATGTTTTCTTGACTGAAATAAGTCATTCCAAACTTCCTGAGAATGAAAGGAAAGGTTTTCAAGTAGATGTATCTAATAAAGGTACCTTCCTTGGTATTTCAGTAATTCAGTGCTTTTCAACAATATTAAAAAAGAAAAGAAAGTAGAAAAATTCCCGACCAGTGCTAATTGCCTTACTTTCACTTTCAGCCTCAAAGATTGTCTCATCCCTAACCTGTTCATTTAAATGAACTGAGCTCGATTCAGTTATTTACTGACATTGTTACTTTTATGCACTGAAAGAAGGAAACTTCTCCTGTATCTGTAAAAAATAATAAATTTAACTTGCGTAGAAGTTAAATTCTCTCTTGGGCATGAGGTGTACCTAAATCACTGTCTCTTCCCCGTGCACATGTGTGTGTTTGACTTTAGATTGCACTTAAAACTAGGCTGGTTATTTATAACCTTCATCTCTTCATGCTGTGTAGAAAGCAGCCCTCAGGGCTGCCAAAGTTTGTTCCATGTCATCATTTGTTCCATGTCATCATTCCAGAACTTGCTGACCGAACTGTCTGAACTATTGTAAAGGTAGCGGTAGCAGAAAAGAAAGGGTTTGTTCCTGAATTTTTGCAGACTTTCTTGCTTGCTATTCTTTGATTTCTCAGAAGCCCAGAGTTTCAGCAAATTAATAGCTTTGCTGTACAAACAGCATATTATGAGTATAGCTTTCCAGCAATACCTTCCTACTCCACCCAAACACGGGGTAGTTTTCTCTTCAGTTTGAAATGCTGAGCCTGTTGGAATGCAAGGATTTTTAATTATGGAACTGAGTTTTCTTACTAATTACAAATCTTTATTTTTAGGTGAAAAAGAGGGTGATATTAGCAGCAAGGATACACTTATGGGGTTACATGAGTCCACTTTACAAATCACAATGTAGAAAAGCTTTGTGGAAAAGCAATGTGTAATGATATGTTTCTATTGAACTTTGATGTGTATAGCTTCAAAGAATGAAGATGTTTGGGGAGCAGCAAGTGTGTTTCTTTTAGATGCAATAAGGCGAGACATCCATACCCATTTTATGTAAGTTCAAAGGTGCTAAATGCTACAAAACAAGGAAGGCAAATCAGTTCTTTTGCATGGTTATTTTATCAGTTAGACTTTGAGTATTATAGCATAGGTGAAACTAAAACAGTGGTACTTGTTTGGTTACTTTGAGTTTGTATAGATGGGTGCAGAGAAGATCAGACTGCAGGTAGGGGCTGTCTATTTAATGGATTTGGTGCACAAAGAAAGAGCAGTGGTTACTGTTAACCTTTAGTATAGAAAGGCTTTTGATGCCATCTCTTGTAGCATCCAGATGCAAATTGGGGAAGTATTTAGTCCAATATTCAGTATGGGACTGCTTGTACAGCGAAGTGAATGAAAAGCTAGTGGGGCTATCGAGTTCAAAGAGTAATGATTGGGAGTTCAAAGTCCAGCTGGGGTTAGATAATCATAGAATCATAGAATCATTTAGATTGGACCAGAGCTGTAAGATGAAGTCCAGCTGTTAACATAGTACTGAAAAGTCCACCTCTAAAGGATCAGTTTGGGGACCGTCAAGAAACAGTAATTTCAGAACCTAGGTGACATAGTGCAGTCTTACCCTGCATAGCTAGTTGCTTGGGCAGACAGTTTCTGGCTGGAGAACCAAGATGTCTTCTTGTGAATTGCTGATAGTTTTACTACAGGAATCCAAATGTACTGTGAGTGGAAACCATGTCTCGCTGATACTGGCACAGGAGGTAGCTGAAAGAATGTTCTTCACAGCCAAAATGCATTGTTTTTTACTGATGCACAGCAGTCCAAGACTGGATTTTGAAAGACCAAAAGCCAAACATTCATAGATTCCAGAACCGTGAGCCAAAGTAGGCAGTAGAAGAATACTACATTTCCAGTGTAA
The DNA here is from genome assembly GCA_025448015.1 of Bolborhynchus lineola. Lineage (NCBI taxonomy): Eukaryota > Metazoa > Chordata > Aves > Psittaciformes > Psittacidae > Bolborhynchus > Bolborhynchus lineola. The sequence goes on along the minus strand of JAOEHX010027280.1, from coordinate 2,705 downwards.
TCTTGTTGGTTTAGACTTAGGTTTAAATACTCAGGCACAGTTCCTTGCATCCTGATAAGATTTGCTTTAATTAGCAGTAGCATCAGGTTGGGCAGAAGTCCCACTGCTGGGACATGTTTGCTTCCAGAGTGAAGACTCTTACATTTTAGGAAATGTGCCAATTGCAGTTTTAATTCTGCTTTAATTATATAGACCATGCCTATATTGCCAAACTTGTGAGCATTCAGCAGCGCTGAGCCCTGGCCCTGTTCTGCCTCCACTGACAAGGTCTCTTGCTGCACGTGCTTTTTGTAAGCTTCCCGCCAAAAGAATCTGCTGTTTCTGTGGGACCAGCCTTTCCTCATGCAAATGAAAGTGATTCAGCTTAAAAATGTCATCCCAGAGTTAAGAATGTGCTTGAACAGTTTGCTTAGAAAAACAAATGATCTCTGTTGCCTCAAGCCTCTTGAAATAATGAAATGTAATGATTGGCTATGATAAGCACTCTTTTTAGAATTTTTCTGCACTCGGTCAGGATGAAGACTGTGGTACAGGCAGCTGTAGCTGAACTGACTTCACTGTAACTCCCTTGTGTGACAAAGTCCAAGCAGGGTGTCTGTGGTCATGTGGGCTCCAGCAGAGACCAGGCACCCCACTACTGCCTTCAGCTTTTGACTGATTTGCTCCAACTGCTGAGATCTGCAGCAGTGTTTCCTCAGACATGCCCTGCATGCCTCCCCATAACAATCTATGTGCAGCAGACATTTGGAAGTAATTCTATTTCCTGCTGTATGCTTGAGGCTTAATTGCTGTCATCTGAGAGCATTTGTTTAAGCACTGCTGGCAGATTGTGCTCTTCAAACTCACTCCTTTACCCTATCCTCCTACAGGCACCGAGCAATGTGTCTGGCCATCCTATCTATGAGCAAGAGTGGAAAGAAAAACAAAGTAATAACATGTCTACATCTAACCTTATTCATGAGATAACTCTACTGAGTTTGTTTAACTGCTTTTGAAGTGTTCAGATGTAAGACTGTGGAATAACCAACAGAAAAGGACTTGCCTGACCCATTTCTGAGCAAACTGTTGCTGCTGCATAGTTCCCTCTCCTGTCTGTAGTATAAAACAGGATGTTTAGAAGGGTTGAGTCTTGCTCAGTAGCTCAGGACCAGTGTGATTCATATGCAGATGCAACATCATCAGATGCTTTTATGGAACTGAATAGTATAGTGATAAATGTTGGATAGCACTGTGGGAGCAGCAAGAGAAATCCTTTTTACTAGAAGGGATCCCACAGTATTCTGCCTTTGTGGCAGTATCCAGCATGTGTTGAGTGTTGTAATAAGACCATTTTTATTGATTATTCTGTATTGGAAATAAACTTTATCCTTAAAAAGGCTAGCAAAATCCTGTTTGCACTGATGTAGATATAAATACATGAACCTATGAGCTGGGAAAATACAAACTAGCAACCCAAATATAGGACAGTATTGTTTCCACCCAGTTAAGGAAATAGTGGAGCAGCAGTAGTAAACTGCTAATTAACTGTTAATTTAAAATTTGTTCAGAGGTGTCTCACAATATCTTAAGCATAGTTTTTCCTTTTCAGTTTTCCCTGTCCAGCCAAATCTGGAGTCACAATGCTGAGTGGAAAACAGAATTACTTATTTTGACTCAATTTTCTGGAAGAGGTAAAACCCAGTTGCCAGATCACACTTGGAGCCCTTCACCTGGGAGATAACTTCTTCTGTTTAGTCAGAGTATATTGCTTTGTTGTTGCTTTCTGCCTCTGGACTGTTGTTTAGAGCTTGGAGGTTGGATTTTCTTGCTTGGTAAGTGTCAGAGGGTGAACTTCCTCCCTTTAGTGCCGTCCAGAATTGACTTGCCAGCCACGAAGGGTGTGTTCTTTAGTAAGACTTTGGTTAACTGCTATAGCAGTTTTAACAATTAAGTCTCTTTATGGGAGCTGACTTGCACCTTGGTACTTAGCAATATTTATTCATACTTAACATAATTTGTGGACACTGCAGGAAAAGTGGTTGAGTCTGTAACCTTCCAGGCCCAAAATACATGCTTCAAAATTGCCTGTCATTTTAGAGAACATCCTGGGATTTTCCCACTTCCTAAACAAGGCACAGAGGGTTGAAGCTCCTTGTCTACAGGGGTGACCTCCTCAATCACATTGAAAACTCATTTGGTATTAAAACCATTCAGCAACTTTCAATATGTGTAATGCTTTTAAAAACATTTATTGCCAGCTTTGAAAATTATCCTCTAGGATTTTTTTAAGTAGGAACTGAACAGAATGGATGAGAAAACTCACCTCTTTTCCTAAGAGACAGTTCTGATTAAACTTGGTTTCCTACTCAGGGTTGGTTTAAACTGTGTGCCTGTGCACATGCATTCCAAAAAGTGTAATGAAAGGGATTTGTTGATATCCACTTGTTTTGCAAGAGAGCTTTTGTGAGGCACTGACGTGGAATTCCCTTTTCTTCCTAACTGTATACTCTCACAAAATTTGCAGAAGCACAGTTGTCTTAGTGACCTCTTCTCTCACAAAGTCTCTGTCAAACTTTGCTGAAATTAGCCCCTGGAATCAAATGGGCTTGGGGACACAGAACCATATCCTGGGCTGCATCAAAAGGAGTGTGACCAGCAGGTCGAGGGAGGTGATCCTGCCTCTCTACTCTGCTCTTGTGAGACCTCACTTGGAGTACTGTGTGCAG
>JAOEHX010027279.1:22240-33319 GCA_025448015.1 Bolborhynchus lineola | reverse complement strand
CATAGCTAAAGGCACTTCGGATTCAGCTTCAACAACTTGAGCTCTCATGTCTTGAACACGCGCTTTCATTTCTTGGTCAGAAGCAAATCTGTGGCCGTCAGTTTGAGAAACACAATTAGAAAAAGCAGTTATTTGCATTAATTCCATGGTATCTTAATAAATTCCATGGTACGTTTAATACCATTGATTACAAAGTACAAATTTTTGACCAGAAGTAATTGCTAACAAATGGTTTCCAGATTCCAGTGAGCTCAAAGATATTTCTTTTTATGTGATCTTCATGTGTGGTATATAGGGAAAAAAATAAATCAGAAGAACCTATGAGAAAGAACAGGATATCCTGTGCAGACAATTATCTCAAGGCAACTTAAGACCTTTAAGTCATAATGTTAATCAGGCCATGTTAATGTCATTGAGGACAATATCCTTGGGGATATTAAGTGTAGACTCCTCCCTCTTTTTCCAGTTTGCTCAGCCTTTACTTTCACTTTGCTATGGAAAAAAACCATAGATACATCACCTAATCCACTACTGAGAACTTATCACACATAGAACATTTAATGTTAATTTTTATGTAGTTAGCACCAGCTCTTAAAGGACACAAAGCTGGTTTCACTGAAGTTGTGTGTTCTCTAATCTAGGATGACAGAGGACTTTTGGCATGATCCAGTATGACTCAACACAGTGGGAGTTTCAGCACTGACTTAAATGGAAGGGGTTCCATGAATCTGAGTTAGGAAAACACTTCAGTGTATCTTCAGTCTCTCTCTGGGTAGGAAACAATGCAATTAAACATTGTTCCTCCTCCTATGAGGGTAGTTATCCTGATTTAGGACTTATCCATTCCCACTAGTAATACCTTAGCAGCCAGAAACTCGCATAAGTTCATGTCATATTGGGTGTTCTATAAAAACACACACACACAAAACCAAAACCAAATCCACAAACCTAACGGCTTATTCTCAGAGTTTTACAAGATATAAATTTTATATTTTTACCCTTATATTGCACTTACCATTGTACAACATCTCCAGCACATTAGTGACGATAGAGATTGAAGGCATAGACACCTACAAGAGTTCTCCTAAACTACAAATATTTTATTTCCTTTTTCCGTTGATGCTAAGAGCAAAGCTTATCAAGATTTGAGCAATGAAAGCCTAGAGAAAAAGCTGCAGGGAAAATCAATTTAAATCCCCAAAGTCTAAGCAGACTACAACATACAGAAAAAAAGAAAGAAAAAGGGAGGAAAAGAAAGAATTCCTAGCCTGGTTTTCTTTATCTGTTTGATAATGGGGCTATCCAGGTACCATACACTTCACATAGTATGAAAACCTACTGACTATTAAGGAGATTGGCATTGGCAATAATACAAACCAGCCCTGCCTCATCATTGCTGCTGCTGCAATTAGCCATTTCCAAACAATACACTTCACTGAACAACTTCTGCAAAGCTTCAATGACCCCTTCTATTCCCACCCATCTTTTCCTGCTTCCTTATGTTCTGTTATATCATGCTACGTTCTGTTCTGTTCTCTTGGGTTGTTATGTTGTGTTATTTTCTGCGCTTGTAGCCCTTTGGGGATGTATAATGAGAATAGCACCACAAAGGATAAAGCACAAAATACAAAGTAGTGAGCATAGGTTTAGGTAAAGTGACAGCTGCCATTAGAGATAAGGTAATTCTACTAAGAGGCTCCAGCAGAGATTAAGAACTAGCGCACACTGCCAAGCCGCCAAAGGAAAAAAAAGGTTTTTTCTAGGTGTTTTTGTCTGCTGTTTTTCTTCCTTTTGGTGGGTGTAGGGAGGGCTGATGAAACTGGTAAAGAATTTATCCTCTTCTTTCACTTATATCCCCCTATGAATAGCTGGGGATGAGGCAAATAAAAAAAATTCACTTTTATATAGCTTCATTTTTCTATATTTGTTCTCCAAGCCCAGCAGGATCTTGCCTTTTCTTGTCCTGCCCCATGGAAAAACAAAGCACAAGAAAGAAAGTATCACAGCACACAAATGTGGTGGAATTTAGAATGCACATTTATCCTTTTGTGAGTCACAGAATCACAGAATGGTTAGGGTTGGAAAGGACCTGAGGATCATCCAGTTCCAACCCCCTGCATTGGGCAGGGACACATTATTATAGATCATGTCACCCAAGAATCTGTCCAACCTGGCCTTGAACAATGCCAGGGATGGAGCATTTACTACTCTGTGAGTGTCTGAAAATAAAATAAATAGATCTATTGAAAATAAATCCATGAAAAAAAATCCCCAGTATTTATTCCATATTCGGCTGAATTAATGGCTTCCCCTTTGGTCTCCCTTATCTTCCAAATAAAATATGAAAAAAAACAGGAATTACACGTTTATGTGGTTCTTGCAGAGCTCACACTTCTTACAGAACAGTCTGAATCATACAACCTGCCTTGATGCTGGAGAGTTTAATCTGTAATATCGTTCAAGAAAAGACAGTCCAAGGACGAGATTTGAGAACATAACGCTTCTTGTGAGATCTTGTGCAAATGTGTTATCCACATCTATCTCCATCTTTCCATTTGTACAATCAAGATAAAATACCCCTGCCTGGACCATTCTCCGCTGTGAAGATTGATTTTTAGAAGAGGAAAAAGAAGTAAAAGGTGACTCATAAAACATACTGATGATAAAGTCTCTGCTTACTGAGTATATATTTACAACCCCTGCAGGTAGTTCACTGTGAGCCATCTCTGGGCTTTTTGCAATGCTCCTGCTGTAGTAGATTCAGTAGCCTTACACCTCTATACTCCCTGCTAGCTAGTGACTCATGAATCCTTAACAGGGATTAATAACCTAGAAGTTCAAGCTGCAGCAGAAAAATATGAGGGAAACAGCAAACTGATTAAGTTAATTGGAGCTGATCTGCCCATCAGTGTAATTGGCTAGGATTTTCACTTTGAAGACAGAAACTTTAAGCAGCCACATTAAAAGACCAAATTACCTTGGAATAATAATTACTAAGAATGCTTAAAACACAATAAAATCCAACTTTGATCCGATCTGAATACTGTGAAGTTAGACTCTGATAGGAAGGAGCAATTAATACACACTCTAAGGGGCAAACTCAAGGCAATGAAGATGACTGTGCTGCCTGGAATCCTCTTAACTTTAAATCCCTAAATATTATTACCTCAAAATCTCCTGATTTTTGTTTTTTGTGGGTTTTTTTTCCTATGCTCTTCTATTATTCAGACATTTTACTATTATCATGCCTACTATGCGTGCTCTAGTGCACGGCTGCCAAAGAATCATGAAATCATAGAAAAAGGACCTCAAGATCATCCAGTTCCAACCCCCTGCCATAGACAGGGACACCTCCCACTAAACCATGCCACCCAAGGCTCTGTCAAACCTGGCCTTGAACACCGCCAGGGATGGAGCATTCAGAACTTCTGTGGGCAGCCCATTCCAGTGCCTCACCACCCTTATAGTAAAGAGCTTCCTCTTTATATCCAATCTAAACTTCCCCTGTTTAATTTTGAACCCGTTATCCCTTGTTCTATCACTACAGTCCCTAATGAAGAGTCCCTCCCCATCATCCCTATAGGCCCCCTTCAGATACTGGAAGGCTGCTATGAGGTCTCCACGCAGCCTTCTCTTCTCCAGGCTGAACAGCCCCAATTTTCTCATCCTATCTTCATACAGGAGGTGCTCCAGTTCCCTAATCATCCTCGTGGCCCTCCTCTGGACTTGCTCATGTACTTCACCTACCTATCACAGATGAATGACTGTGAAACTAACATTTTTCTATAGTTTTTTAATACAGAATTTTACTACAAGAAATGTGTACATATCTGATGATGAGGTACCTCATCCATAAAGAACAATGACCTGAAGCCCTCCTTAGTTGAGAACTTTGACCCATTAGCCAAATAGGATCCCTTTCATATCAAGGCCAGATTGGATAGAGTATTGGGTGACATGGACTAGTGTGATGTGCCCCTGCCCATGGCAGAGGAGTTTTAACTGGATCTTAAGGTCCTTTTCAACTCTAACTATTCTATGATTCAATGATATTCCCTGCAGTTTTGTCCAAGGTGGACAGCACATACACCTGTATACACACTCAGAATGATAACTAACTGAAAAACATTTGTAAAAGGTCATTTTTGGGTGATGTAAACAAAAAAACAAAATTCAAGGAAATGGAGCACTCAAATGAAGAGACCAATTTAGTACTCTTGCACTTCAGAAAATTAGCCACTCCACTGCTGCCATTGGAGTAGTTTTCAAGTGGGCAAACACCTGGATGGCACATTCACAAGGCAAATTTAACCACATTTAGCTGTCACAGCTCTAAAACCAAGTATTTTCCTCTTTTTTCTTTTCATTTTAAATAAGTAAATTACTGAAATGACCCGTTTGCCCATTTTAATTCATCTAATGTCAAAATCACTACATTGTGCAGCCAGTTTGCACTTTAAATGCACACACACATATATATACATATATACGTATCTATATAATATATAGATATAAATGTAATCATATATATTTGAGACTTAAACTTATTCTTAAACCCACAAGTCTACATTACATATCTGGTGATAGGACAGTCCAGTGTTTTCTAACTTTAGGGAAATACAGAAGATGGGGAAAAGATGCTATGGGCCATATCTTCTGAGACACATGATTACATATCTGACAGACTTGAACTGGAAAAGCATCCTCAGGCAACCAAACCTATTAACCTTCTTCCAGCAGCTGGCTACATCTAAAAAGCCCTGCAGTTATCAATTTATACATTTGTACAGTCCTCAATGAAATAGAAGTGGAGTGATTCAAAAGGAAAATCATGGGATGATCTACAATGTAACATTAACAGCTAGGCTTGGGAGAAATTGTGCAGAAATATCAGCACAACTTCCCTGAATTACGCGTTTGAAGATAATTAAGACAAAAGTAGTAGTTACAGATTACTGGACATCCTTTCAGATGATGTGAATGTGTGTACATGGTGGAAATATGATAAAGAAAGATAGAAGCAGCTGTTTCAGGAATGGCAACTCAGACAGAGTAGGTAAGAAACTAAACAAGTGTAACTATATGCATGTAAAATACGTAGTTCAGAAGTTCTAGGCTGTTAGACTTAATGACATACAAGTAAGCATTTTAAAAGGGGCTTTGAATATTGCAGTGACATGACTACAATAAAGAAAAAGGGTGACTCATGTGCTAAAGGATGAAACCTGATCCAAACTTTTAATACTATCATCATGATAAGACAAGGGGTGATGGGTTCAAACTGAAAGAAGGGAAGTTCAGGTTGGATATAAGGAAGAAATTCTTTGCTGTGAGAGTGGTGAGGCACTGGGACAGGTTGCCCAGAGGAGTGATAAATGCTCCAAAGGGAAATGTCAGTGAAACTAATGGCAAATCCTAAGTGTTCAAAATTAAGAGTAGTTTAATACTAAGTTTTTTCCACATATAATTAAGTGCTGATAAGAGAGAAATCCATATATGGTTTTGTTTTCTTTCCTTTTCCCAAGATTTTCCTTTCCTTTCACTTCTTCATGCCTCTCATACACCTCTGAAAATGAATCATAAAATTGAATAAATCCAGCAAGGAACAAACAATAGCCTTACCCACTGTGTCAGTCAAACCAGACATGCTCCTGGTATTTCTGAGCAGGTTTTTTTGGGTGGGTTTCATTCTTCTTTTTTTCTGACAGCTGATTATCAGCTCTGATTATCCTCTGTATTCTTTGCTGCTAACAGCTGTCAGGCTTCTTATTCTCAGTACAGATGATCTCGAATAGCTAGCAAAGGCCTATCAAATCAGTTTTTGAAGTCTGAAGAGCAAGAGATCTGCATGTGGCACTCCCATTTGCAGACGTCTGAATACAGAAGATACTCTTAAGAATGCAAGAATGCTGGCAGGCAAAAGTGAGCACCTACCATGCCTTTAGTGAGCTTTTTCTGCCTTTCCACCCACAGTGCCAGAGCACCAGCCCATCTTCTTTGGGCCTTCATGCAGCCATAAACACTACAGCAAAAGTGCTATGTTGAAGTCTATAATCCACAGGATATATAAAATACAAGTACTGTAAAGAATCCATCTGAGCCTTAGTTCCTTAAAGCAGGAGAACCTGGGAAAAAGCATCCAAAAGAAATGATGGCTTGGGGGTACTAAATTATCTTCTTGATATCTTACTGCTCACAAGGGGAAAAAGGCCTCTGATGATTCATACAGAGGAAAATGACGAGTTACAACTCTGATTACAGCAAACCTCTTGTATATTAACAGATGTGGTGTTATTAAGCATAGCAGAGACCCCAGAGCTGCTATGTGTTGTACAGCTGGTGAAATCTATACTGTGTCCTGCCATTAGTGTCCCCCAGTAGCACCGCACACATCTAAGCCTGTTTCACATCCCTGTTCACTACAGACAGACTACAGCCAGTGTAAATACCAGTAGTTAAAGTGATTGGTTAAAGGCAGTGCAGAGATGCTGCAGCCAGCTCTGGTCATTCTAGTTCTTGAAGAAAATCTGTGTTGAAGCAGCAATGACTTCATTCTTTGTCCTACTACTGAGGCCGTCCTAAAATCTGTTAAATATTCAAGGTTATATATATATATACTCAAGGTTATATACATATATATAAAAAAACTGTTACATATACAAGAGACCGAGTTTTTACACACAGTGATGATAAATAAGCTAAGCATGAAGTTATGGTATAAACACTATATAATATATAAACATTAGGTTTAAATTAGCAATAACCTGGCAACTGTACTGACATTTATGACATTGGGTAGACATGGACAACTACATTTTTCCTTTTCTATATTCTTTTAGTACTGCCTATATATAAAATGTACAGCAAGAAGCTTATGCATCGATGTCCACATTTGTTCTAACAACTCCCATAAAGGGACCTCATACAAATGATGAAGACCTACAGCAGATCAGAATCAGTATCAGATGTCAGGTGTTTTGTGTAACTGTCCCCACATCTAACCCAACAGATCACTGTGACCTTAGACCAGCTCTTTAATCTGTGTTTCTATTTCATGTTCACATGTTAATGGACCTGAATGAAACTGCAGTGAAATAGAAAATAGTTTGCTATCATTCTGAAATATTCTTGCATTAAAAACATTTAACATAATGATGCCATAAAAGAACTGATGTAGGACTGCTGCAAACCTGGAATACAGATTTTTGTGATCACATTGCCTATATTCCTTAGATGTTACCTTGAGGGTGCTTCCTGTTTATGAGGTGATAACAGTTTCTTAAGCTATATAACTCCCAGGTTTATTATGCAAGGACGCAAATACTCTAGTGTAACAACATGAACTCAATGAAGTATTGGTCCTTCTTTCCATAATCAGTCATGCCCTTCTTCCATTCTTTATTCTCACATCACTGCAACAGAGATTATGTCCCTATGGTTCAGAAAAGTTGGGCAACACAGAAAGAGACAGATTTTACTTTCCATTTGATTTAAGAGGTCCATGGAACTAGCTGCATAATGCTGCAGCACATAGAAGGTTTGCTGGCAGAAGTAAACCTGTGTATAAAGCCCCATGTTACTGTAAACAGAAGTACAAATTCTGGAATAAAAGTACCTGATCCTTTAGGGGTGTGAGGGAGATTTTCAAAAATGGCTTTTATAGAGCCTAAGTGGGTAGGATGATTACAACTTCCCACTTCACATCTGAGTTTAAGTCATTACATGGTAAGTCAAAGTTCAATTTAATACATATAAAATAATTCTACCTGGTGAAGACTATGATGATTCTGGCCCGGAGGAAAAGGTGGTTTCCAGAGAGCAACCCTGATTTATCTTTGTATCTTCAATACACTTACGCATTCAACTCTTTCCTTTGATTCCATATGATATAAGAAGTGAAAGAATTCCAAACTAAGGCATGGTAGGGAATTTTTCACCCATATGCACTTTTAAAATACACTTTCTACACTTTCTATAAAAAAATGCATAAAAAATAAAAACTTCAAAAGTTCTATGATAAAAAATGTTTTAACCATTACAAAGAGTCCCTTACCTTTATGTATTTATTAGACTTCCAAGAAATACGTATATAATATGCATAATTTCAGTGTGCCTGGTTATACCCTTTTGAAAAGTATCTTACTCTCTAGCTTTAGGTAGGAACACTGAAACCAGCTTGTTTGACATAAGTACCAGTGGCAATACTGAACCCCATCTTTAGTGGACTTCAGACAACCAACCTGAAAACATCACAGGGTGTTTTATGTGGCTACTGAATCTGAGATCCTGTGGGCTAAGTACTCACAAGGCCACATCATCCCATGTCATCTGCTGTCTGCCTTTCTGCCCACAGAAAGGTCTGGGCAGGAGACTCTTTCATGCCTCATTTAAAGAGATAGGATGCTGAATGCTGTTTTTTTTTTAGAGGCTCTGCTGTAGTTCTCCCAAAGACAAGCAGAACACAAGACACAGAACCCAGCTGCAGACTGTCAGTTCACCTTAATGCCAGAAACCTAAAGTGCTTTTCGTGTCCATAATGTATAATTATTCAGCTTTTCAATGAACCTACATTACAGAAAAAAACATATAGGGACTTTTATAAGAGTAAATAGTGACAGGACAAAGGGCGAATGGCTTTAGCCTGACAGGAGGAGATTTAGATTAGATATAAGGAAGAAGCTCTGCCCTGTGAGGTGCTGAGGCACTGGCAACAGGGACCCCAGAGAAGCTGTGGCTGCTCCATCCTTGGCACCGTTCAAGGGTTGGACACGGGGGCTTGGAGCAACCTGCTCCATTGGAAGGTGTCCCTGCCTGTGGCAGGGGGTTGGAACTGAATGAGCTTTAAGGTCTCCTCCAACCCAAACCAGTCTGTGGCTCTGTGATAATTCTTCTTTCACCATAGTATGAATTACAATCTTTTAAGTTATGTCAGCCCAGGAAGTACTCTTCAGTTTTCTTTCTTCAAGAATGCAGAAGTTAAAGTCAACTCACCCCACCTTTTCAAGTTGAAGGGCATGAAAATGTAGTGCAGATATTTGTTCCCAGGGTAGACTTCCTTCTCAGCAAACAGTGATGTGAAACTGAACACTCATTTGATTATGAATTCACTCAGAGGAATTGCAGAAAGAATTCCCCACTAAAGCTCAAGCTGGCTTAAATTGAAACCTAAATCATTCTCTGTTAACAACAGTTTTCCCTTAGGAAATACACCTGCCAGGCTAGCTTGCATGTGAGTGGATGAGACCTGAAGACCAGCAGCAGTAAAGTCACACTCAGATGCATTGGCTGCTCTGCTCCTTTGCTTCCTAAGTGGACTGCCAAGACACTTCAGCATCGGACACATGATCTGAATCTAAGGCAGGCAGGTAAAATTTCAATCCCAACTGTGAATGCCACAGTGGAAAAGCAGCAAAAGCAGGATAAAAATATCCATTAAAACAGGAACTTGTCGTTATAAAACATTAACTTAGCCTGGTAGCCATCTGGTTTATGTGTAATCTTTTTGGCAAGCCTGAAAGAAACAACAGTGAGTTTAAATCCCCCAAATGAACTTTGATAATATATTCTAACTTAAAATAAGAAAGAAGGGATTTAAATCAAGAAGGCTTTTGTGCTGCAAGACAGCCCAAGTTCTGTGTAATTAGCTCTGAGAACCATTACATTAAAATGACTAAGGGTAAAATCTCATTTCATTCTAGCACCCCATCCGGGAATTTTTTTGCACAGAAGTCCTGTGATGTCCAGGCCCTGACTAAGAGCTGGATTAATGAAGAAAACAGAAATAAATCATGGCAGCTTCATTGCACCATAAGCAATCCTTGCACTGGCATTCCAAGATACAAACTCACCTTGACAAGAGCTTAAAGTAAGATAGAGTTAACAAATCCACAGAAATTAGGTGGAGTTATCTGATGTAATGATTTGATGGACTGAAGCAAAAACTTTTCAGGCACAATTCATTGAACCATTGCATGCATGTTTACAATAGGTCTGGGTAATTTCCCTAAAGTGCCCATTTTTTTCAAGGAATGATAAGTACAGTTTAATGGGATTACCACAGATATAATAATCTCCAATAAATATAATGGATACTAGTGTTAGGATTGACACTGTAAAATACAATGATTTGCAGGTTTGGTTTGCAGGCATTTAGGCAACATTTTTTGTTCACTTTCCCATAATTTTATTAGATTCCTTAAGAACAAATTGATTTATAGATTCATGGGATAAAACTCCTCAAATCTCTAAGTAAAATACAGTTGGGTTTATGAATGAAAAGAAGAGGTATAAAGTAATACCCAAAGCTAAACCAAACTCATTTAAAATGAGAAAAAATAGATGCAATACTTGGCTAAGTTGCGAGTAGATCACAGGTCCCACTATTATGAAAGGAAATAGACAAAAATACACTTCTGAGCTAAAACTGCAGGGACTCTAAAGCCACATGAAGGAATTCGAACTAATGTGCAATTATGCCTTTGAAAATGCATGACAGGAGAAAGAACAGAAGTGTACAAATGAAGTTTACTTAAAGAAATAAGTTTGACCAAAGTAATCATCCTGAGTTGTAGCAGTAAGTGCAAACACAAAAGCATGTTGACAGGCACGTAAATCTTCAATCTTCAGGACTTAGGGCAATTCTGTTGGGATAGCCAATTCTTAACAACTAAGAGCAAGGACTAAATACTACCTCTTGAGGTAGTTTTTCTCTGTGAGTATCTGGTCAGTCACTATGAAAGGTCTCCTGTGGTATATCTGGACAGTCCTATGGTTCAACTGGATGCCGGTTCCAGGCCAAGTCAACAGATATGCAGTAAGCATCATTAGCATGCCACTGGGCTAATCATAGAATCATAGAATAGTTAGGGCTGGAAAGGAACTGAAGATCATCTAGTTCCAAACTAGTCTGTCTTTTATTTTAATGTACCTATAGAATCCCTTCCTGTTATCTTTAACATCTGTAGCCAAGTTTAATTCTAAGTGGGCCTTAGCTTTCCTAACATGGTCCCTAGCTTCCTGGACAACATCCCTGTATTCTTCCCAGGCCGCCTGTCCTTGCTTCCACCTTTTATAAGCCTC
>JAOEHX010027279.1:0-22140 GCA_025448015.1 Bolborhynchus lineola | reverse complement strand
GCCTGTCCTTGCTTCCATCTTTTATAAGCCTCTTTTTTCCTTTGAATTTTCCTCAGCAGCTCCTTATCCATCCAAGGGCGTCTCCTGGCCCTCCTGCCACACTTCCTTCCAGTAGGGATGTATCGCTCCTGAGCATGAAGCAGGTGATCCTTGAATATCAACTGAGAGTCTTTGGCCCCCCTGCCCTCTAGGGCTATATCCCGTGGGACCTTACTGAGCAGGTTCCTACAGAGGCCAAAGTCTGCTGTCTTGAAGTCCAGGGCAGTGAGCTTGCTGCATGCTCTTCTCACTGCCCTGAGGAAATCAAATGATGTGAGATAGCTAATATAACTTTCTGGGCTTATGTAAATTGGGTGAATTTCTTTGGTATAACTTGTGCACCAAGCAGGCGGTCACCAGTTGATGCATGACCATATATGCATGTGAAAGTATATAGTACCATCCGGTATTGACCATAACCAGTAAAACTTCAGCTATCCTGGATGTAAGATGGACCATTCCTCTTTTCCTGTCCCTTTCTTTCCTCACTCACTGGCAATATGAATGAGAACTGCTGGATAGAACAAGAGTATAGTTGTTGGACAGTTATTAAGCCCCAGGCAGTAGCAGGAAGGTGGTTATAAATCAAAGAGTCTTCTGGCAAGTCAGAATACACTTTGTAAAAGAAAAGGAGGAATTTATACTGCTGTGTAAGGAAGCAGATGTGTACATTGCTGTGATGCTGGAGAAACTAACTGCTGATAGATAGTGCTATATCACACAGTAACCAAAGAGGCTCAGTGGCTGGATTAGCCTTGACGCAGATTAGTTGTGGTTAACCTCAGTTGCAGGAAGTTCTAAGTGTCTGTGAGACTCTTCTGCGGACACCACTGTTGCTGTCAGGATGCTATGAATACCTCTGTGAAGGACTTCTAAGGACATGCTAGTTTAACGTCCCCTTAGGCTGTCAGAGGGCTCAAGACCCTTTCTCATTTCAGACAGACATCAAGACTACAATTAGCTGTTAGTTTTCCCCAAACTGCCTATTTGGCCCAGGAGGCCAAGACCCTGTTTGACAACTGCTATCTCAAAACTGAGTACAGACTTGGGCTTTGTTTGCCACCTCTTCCAGTTGCCTGCAGTTACTGGAGTCATAAGCTTTGTCCCTGGTAAACTTGAAACACATAGAAAGGTATTTTTGTAGGGAGCTGTAAACATACTTAATGACAGTTTGATGCCTAAGTACTGGAAATTCTTCCTTCTCAGCATAGAGATCTACAAGATGGAGAGATGTATCTGATAGAGATGTCCCATGTAGTCAGGAAAGAGATGCAGAGACTTTTAGGATCCCTAAAAGTGGTTGAATGAACTACACTGAGGAAATGTCACTTTCTTTACCTTGACTGGTGGCCACCCTGCAGAGGTCTAAAATATCACTGGGTATTTCCAACATCAGCAATTTCTGAAAGCTCTGGATTTCTTTTTGTCTGTCTTAAAAGCATTGAGAACATAATCCTGAGACTACTTAGCTTACTTTATCTTCTTCCTAATGGACTTCGTTTTCTGAAATGTACTTTCGAATCAATTTCTGCCATTAGTTACTTAAATAAGATATTTGTAGAAAGTAATTATTCACTGTTGGTACAGCACATGTCTATGATCATTCTTTTATTTGAATGAGATTTTAAATTATTTGTTAACTGAGTGATTGCACAATATTACTAGCTAATGACCTTAAAGAAGACAAGGTTCTGCTTCAAGGGACAAGAGTGTAGGCAGTTACAATCACGGCAGTAGAGAATATGTCTGTCTTCCTCCAAAACACGGTCAAAGGAAGCACTAGTTAATGTACTATTGGTTAATATCAGGGCCCAAAATCTTCATGAATTTTTCAAAATACAGTGAGTTCAGACATTATTCTATACACAATTGTATTGCAACAAACCTTTACTATTTGTTGTTGGCCATTTTGGGTATTGGGTTTGGCTCAGCATGAATTTTCATAATAATCACTGGTATGTAGCTACAATTTGTAGCAACAGAACAAGAGGTAATGAGTTTAAACTTAGAGTAAGTTCAAGTCAGATATACGGAAGTTCTTTACTGTGAGAAGTTCTTTACTTGTGACACTTAGGACAAATATGTCGCACCAGCGCGCATAGATGGGGTTAGGAAAACCAAAGCTGACCTGGACTTTAATCTGGTGAGGAATTTGAAAGGCAACAAGTGGGGCTTCTGTAGATATTTCAGGAACAAAGACAAAAGGAAGGAAAATGTCTCTCCACTGCTGAATAGAGAAGGGACTTGCTGACAAAGGACATACATAAGAAAAAGCGGTGTTCTCAACTCCTTCTCTTTGCTAAGCCTTGCCTCAGGAATCCAAGGTCCCTCAGACAAGTGTAAAAGTCTGGAGCAAGGGAGTCTTATACTCTGGTTATGGAACATTTAAACAAACTAAGTGAACTCAGGTTCATGGGACCCTGATGCACCCATGAGAGCTGAGGGACCTCTGAATATCATTGCAAAGGTACTCTATCTTGGTAGAACTAGCAATTAGGAGGAGTTCCTGAGGATGCTTCATCCCTGGCAGTGCTGGACAGAGCCTTGGGCGATATGGTCTAGTGCGAGACATCCCTGCCCATGGCAAGGGGTTGGAACTAAATGATCTTAAGGTTCTTTCCAGCTCTAACTGTTCTATGATTCTGTGTGAAGAAAGCAAATATAACTGAATAGTGGCTGCAAAATATAAGAGTGATTTCTAATGAATTCTAATTCGTTTCACAGTACCAGCCACCTATGCATTTGCAAAAGGCTGATCAGGCATTTAAAAACCTGTGAGCATCTCTTTTGACATAACTCAGTATATGGCACTGTCATATACTTAATATATGTTAATATACTTAATAACTTACACATATAATATATATATATTCAACATATAAATAATATATATACTTAATAACACTGTCATATACTTCATCACTTCTGAAACTTTAGAAAGAGAAACAAACAACCCAAGGAAATCCCCACAGTGATTATAATCAAGCTGCTTTCCCAGCATGATTCAAAACCAGGAATAAAGGAGAACGAATCATGTGGCATGCAGAAACCAAACTATGACTGTCTTTGCCTGGAAGCCACAAAAGCGATTGTACTCTCCAGGTATTTTCACAGTCTGGAAGCCACAATAGGCTGGAACAGCTTATATTTATTGAGAAAACAAGTCATCTTTGTAATATTGCTCCCATAAATGAAGTAAATAAATCTGTGGCATCTTCACAGCTTTTTGGCAAGGAATAGGAAGTATATAATAAATATTTGCTTTAAGAAATTGCATTTTAATTTATTTTCTTTAGGATTTTGATCCCTTAAATTTATTTTTGGGTTTCTTTCTTAAAACCAAAATGCTTTCAATTAATCACAAACTGTATTGCTAGAAAAGCAGTGCTAAAGGCATTTTGTTCCTTATATTTGTACAAATGTATGGAAAAAAAGCCATTTTTAGTGCTTTTTTGCTTCTTGTTGCCATGTTTGTCCTGTATATTAAGATGCATGACACTAAAATATCATGTTTCTTTTAAATTTAAATTACAGTTCAGAACATATATTCAAACATAATACATTATCCTTGTAAAAGTGAAAGAAAAAGCTATTTCTGTTTCCATTCCATCAAAGACAAAACAAGGAGCAGTGCAGAAGTGAGCAACTGACAAGCTAATCTGGCCACTGCAGTCTAATTGAATGAATTAATTTTAACATGTCAGTTTCTTTCTAACATAAGTAGGCATTTCAGAACAAATTATGGAAGTTCACCAGGCACAAATCTATTTATTGTGTAAATGACATTAACATATCTTTCTTCTCCTCCCTGATGCCTTCGATTTAAAAGGAAACAGAAGTGAATGAATGAGGCAAAGAAAATGCAGTATGTATGCTCAGATTCTGATATTTCCACACACAGCTAATTCCTACTTATTTATATGAGAATACTTAAAGGATGGAAAACGGTATCTTCCAGTGATCAATCGAGAAATAATACCAGCTTATTTCTTTCTGCATGAAGTCATCTGCTCATAAGATTCTCTTATGAAGCACCTGTCATAATGTATTTTCTGGCATCTAGCTCACTTGGCATTATTTTTTCGCTTCAAGGTCATTCTGTTATCAATAACTATATCATCTTCTATACTGCAAATACATTCTCTTTACACAATTTAAACCCACTATTGCCAAGGCTTACTGGATAGCTTCAGATCATAGAATCAAAGAATAGTTAGAGTTGGAAAGGAACTTGTGGTCATCCAGTTCCAACCCTGCTGCCACAGGCATGCTCAAAGTTTATTTCAGTTAATGGCAATTAACTAAGTGAAGAGTAAGGAGTACTTTGCTCTTTCTCTGTATGGCTATTTACCCTTAACGGCTATTTACTTAGAGAGCTAGATATTTTCATTTGAGCATTTGGAAACATAATCTATCCTTAACTCAATAATAAGGTTTGGGATATATAATAACATTTTGAATGTGCATCCACAAGTTGACCTATTCTTTGTTTGCTTGATTAAGTTGCATACAACAGGTCACGCAAAACAACGATCTTATGGGATTAAAGCCTGTTACAAGACCAAAGAAGTCCTAACTTCCACCAAGCTGGTAATTTTAGTTCCTGTCCAAAATTTACAAAAGTAGAAAAGATTGTTGACATTGATTCTGCATATTTGCCATTATTATATCATCGTACTGATTGATCTCTTTATATTCCCTCAGCCTTTCCTGGACTGTTTCATTGTCAGGATCAAGTAATTTTATCAAGGCCATTTAGCTCAGATTTCTATTTATCTTATTTGGAAAACATTTTCTCTCCCAATTGGTGTAAGATGACATTTGTTTCAGAATATATTAGCTTAGTAAAAACATTTATTGATGGTTATTTGATAGACCACTGCGTAGCGACACTAATAAGAGCAATGGGGGTAGGTAACTGCTGACAGCTTATGCACCAGAGGAAAACATGACGGAATATAATACTGGATATTGGACAAAAAAAAGGAATTAAGAAATTCTGCAATCAGAAGCAGAACTATTGTACAGACTAGATAAATGCAGTTCAGACAACGGTTTTCTTTCCCGGCAGATCACACCATTCACATGAACCAATTACAACAGAGACCTTTGTGTTTTGTTTTGGTTTTGGCTGGGATTAGAGTTCATTTTCTTCACAGTAGCTGGTATGGAACTAAGGTTTGGATTTGTGCTGAAGACTATTGATAATTCAGAGGTGTTTTAGCTATTGCTGAGAAGTGTTTACACAGAGTCAAGGCCTTTCCTGCTCCTCAAACCACCCCACCAGCAAGTGGGCTAGGGGTGCACAAGGAGTTGGGATGGGACACAGATGGAACAGCTGACCCCCACTATCCCAAGGGATATTCCAAACCATAAGATGTCATGCTTATCATGTAAAGCTGGGGGAAAAAAGAAGGAAGGGAGGAATGCTGGGAGCGATGGTGTTTGTCTTCCCAAGTCACCATTCAGTGTGATAGAGCCTGTCCTAGAGATGGCTGAACACCTGCCTGACATGGGAAGTAGTAAATGAATCCCTTGTTTTGCTTTGTTTGTGCACACAGCTTTTGCTTTACCTAATAACAGTTAGAATCACAGAATCATAGGATGGTTTGCATTGGAAGGGACCTTAAAGCTCATCCAGCTCTAACCTCTGCCATGGGCAGGAACACCTTCCACCAGAGCAGGTTGCTCCAAGCCCCTCTGTCTAATCTGGCTTTGAACACTGCCAGGGATGGGGCAGCCACAGCTTCTCTGGGCATCCTGTGCCAGCACCTCAGCACCCTCACAGGGAAGAACTACTTAAGACCTCATCTCAATCTTCCCTCTGTCATGTTAAAGATACTACCCATTTTCCTAGTTGAGGGATGAAAGATTTGACATGTGTCTGAGGAAAACAGGAAAAAAAAAAGGAACCTTAAAAAACATTGTGAAATGTTTTAAAGAAAACAGTGAATGGGAATAAGCAGCTTTAGTTTAATCACAGAGATATGATCAAAGTCCAGACTGATTTTCAACTGGGCAGCTGCAGGTCTTTCTATGGAAAAGACTGGATCACATATTGAATCCATAACTATAGGCCTGGCCAAATGCCTAACATTACAGATCACCTTTTCTACTCGGATGTTAATACAAGTCTAGAAGGAAATGAAAAATAGGGTAAAATACAGCATTCATAGCATTTATGCTGTTATCATGCTGTTATCATTGATTCCCAACTTCCCTAGTACCTTACCAACCTATTAAACATTAGCTGAAAAAAATATGTTTAACTTATCTCAAGGCTAGAAAAGACCTTCATGATTCTTCAGTCAAGGTGCCTGAAGAATGCAGATGATAGAAATTCATGGACTAAGCTGAGACAACGTCACCGCATTCTCTGCTGTTATTAACCTCTCTTTCTATGTTTTTTCTGATTCTCCCTTTCTTCCCTTCTGTTAACTCCATGATTTCTCATTCCATTTGTTTCATTCCTCAAATCAGACACTACACCAAATACTAATGATCAATAGTTCATTAATAAATGATGATATCTGAGTGTAAGTGTGAAGGAAGCAAAGATAGTGGGGCCTCAGCTTTTGGCTACCTGCAGGGCTAGACTAACTGTCCTCCAGTAACTACATCCATTTTCCTTTGAAACAATAAGGGCTGGAATGCTTCAAATTTCTTCATTGCTTATGTATTTATTTTTTAACATGTATGTAATTTGGGTCACTGGGAAAGATTAAATGAGGTTAATGCCTGACCTACCTATTTTGCAGTATTCAATTACAACAGATGGGTCTCATATCCAGCTCACTTCAATTGCTGTGACTTGTTGATGAAATAATGCATTTCAAAACTGGCCAAGAATCAGACCTTTTTTTCCCTA
The DNA here is from genome assembly GCA_025448015.1 of Bolborhynchus lineola. NCBI lineage: Eukaryota > Metazoa > Chordata > Aves > Psittaciformes > Psittacidae > Bolborhynchus > Bolborhynchus lineola. The sequence continues at coordinate 15,233 of JAOEHX010027279.1, read as the reverse complement.
AGACATCATAGCATTCTCCAGTGATACCAGTGTCCAAAAACACTAACACATTCTTCAGCAAATTAATTCCTTCTGGAGACAAAATAAGTTTTTGTCTAAGTGTGTTTAGGTGAAATGAACTACGGCTGTTTCTTCATTCTCATCCTCATTTTTTGACTATCATACATCTTATTAAATCTAAGGTTTTCTAACTAATAACAAGGAAGTAGTGATATCATGCTATTGCAGAGGAGCAGAACAGTACTGGTGTGCCTGAATCTTATAAGAGAAGTAATATTCATACAATCATAGGTGTGGGTTGGAAAGGACCTTGAAGACCACCTAATTCCAACCCCCTGCCACAGGCAGAGACACCTTCCACTAGAGCAGGTTGCTCCAAGCCATGTCCAACCTGGCCTTGAACACTGCCAAGAAAAGGGGCAGCCACAGCTTCTCTGGGCAACCTGTGCCATGGCCTTACCCCTTGAGGCATACTCTTCTACGAAAGAGCATAGGCTGATACATAGGTAGATAAATAGCTTGATAGAAGGTTTGTTTAGATAAATAAAAGCAACAACAGGGCCATATTTTACCTTATCATCACCTTCCCAAACTACCCACAAAATCACCTGTTTGTATCAGTTCTCTCCTTCATGGCCAGGGTAAATTGCTAAAGCAAGGTAAAGAGCCGATACTTAAAATGCCACACAATTCAAACGAAAGCTTAGAAGACTGTTTTGTTCTGTGAGCTCTGTTTGGTGTTAACATTCTAGATGCCTTGTTCTCCTTTTAGAGACTGCTATAGAAACAGAGTAAATGGCAACACACAAACACGAAAATCTCATGTAGACAGTAAGTGCAGCGAGAAGGCTGCAATCTTCTGATACCAAAGTAAAGAACATGATTGCAAGAAATGACTGTAATGAGAGACTGTGAACACAGAACTCTATGTACAAAAGATACATGCACAAATGGCTAAAAACCAGGACTGGTGCGAACAAGCTGCAAATGGCGCCCTGTGTACATAGAGATGATCCCATGTGAGGAGAATACAAGCTACCAAGAGAGAAAAGAAATAGTAAAGGCATACAAGAGCAAAATGAGACTTATTTTCCCCCTTGTGATTAGATAAGAGTCTCTCAGGAAATGCAGCTACATTCTCCAGAGGAGAAGAAAGAGAGAAAAAAAAAGAGGGGTAAAAAAGCAAACATTATGGCAGAAGAAATACAATAGTTCCAAATCTTTACGAGCTTTAAAATGTACACCACCACCTTCAGTATTTGCCTGCCTCTAGCACTAGAATGTTACTTAAATTTAAGTAGTTTTATTGCTTGACTGAAGAACAGAGGGCACTGATACAAATACTTTCAATGATATATGAAAGCTGTCCAGACTCCAGAAACATTATTGTTGGGGCAAAGGAAATAGAAGGGAAAAAATACCTAATTTTTCATTAAGAGACAAGTCTCCTTTTGGTGTCTTCACCCTATTTAAATCTGCAAGAAGGTTTCAGGTATCAAGGAATCTGTTTATTATTTTATTTCCATTTTTCTTATTTTTATCAGTGATTATTATATATTAATATATTGGTATTAGATCTATAATATAAATTTTATGTTCATATTCTATATATATTGTAACATGTATAGCTGATTTCAAAAGCCAGTTCCTCTACATATCTTCTTTGTTCACTTATATGATGTGCGAAGGGAGACATAGTTTGTTTTCAGTGTTTTCTGAAAACATGCAGAGCACAGGAGTAACAGGAAGTGGAAATAGTAGAAAACTGTGATGAAAACCTTAATGTTTGGTGAAGAAGATACTTGAAATCTCCAAAATCACTGGAGAAGCAGTGGACCAAACCACTTCTTATAAGTGGTATGGGCAGAAAGCCCATAAAGTTTCTGGACTTGTAACATAGAAACAGGCCATCCTATTCTGGCTTTACCAAAGACATTAGGTCTGCAAAAGTAGTAAAGATTTGCTGAAGGGCTTAGGATGCCGCCTGACCCTGAAAAACTAGCTGATGTCTGAACATCAGAAAGATGTTATTCTGGCTCTGTGCTGGCAAATTTACTCACCTGGGTCAACATAAGTTCAGTGTATGGTGTGTAGATAAATTCATTAACTCCAAAATCAATCAAAACCGCCTATTTTTACGTTTTCCCACCACTTCAGCCAATTTTGAAAACGTCTGCGAAAAATCAAGTGTTTTAACTGTTCAACTGTCAGACTCTGACATGACTTCGGACAAGGCCAGCTCCCTTCCAAAGAGTGTCCAGACAGATCAGCAACTAGAATAGGCCAGGGACCATTCCCAGGAGGTAGTCTGAATGCGGTTTTGGGATACAAAGGCACATTTAGTATGTTAGTGTAGATCTATTTTATTTGACGTTTGTCAATGCCATTGCTTCTTCCACTTCCTTTCTGTAAAATACAATAATAGGAGTCTTCCAACTCTACAAAATACACAGATGCATCCATAAACAGCTGGCTGATACATAGCTATGAGGGTGGAAATGGGAAAGTAAGGGTGATTTGTATCACTTAAACATGTGGGTCTTCAAATTAACTGCTTGTAAACCCACGCTTAAATGCAGGGAAGAGCTAAGCCTTTCTAAACATTGCATCCTATTTCCTTTTTGTCAGTCTTCTAACATCAACAGGGACACAGTGGCACCAACATTTCTGTCTCTATCAGCTACTTGCACTAACAGAGCTGCTGTATCAATAGCTCAGGGAGTCTGTGGATGTTTTGGAAGGCACTGCGGAATTCCAAACTTTGCTATGAATAATAAAGGACTACGCACATTTTTGCCTGCTGCTGGCTGCTTCTGAGGTCTGCATATCATGTTTCTTAACAAGATTAAAAAGGATGTGTTGTTTATAAAATAAGCATGTCCCACATGACAGGTTCTCAACCAGCAGGGCTGAAGATAAACAGTCTGTGCTGAATCTAGAGGAAAAAAGCACCAAGAAGTGTGTTTTCTGTAGGTTTGTTCCACAGCTGCTTGACACTTTCTCCTTGCACATGCTACAGGCAAACACAGAAAAAAGAGCAAACCCAGATGTACCTGTAGGCATCCCTGACACATAGAGCAGAATACAAAGATAGCTGTTTGAATACTTCTGGGTATCTTTAGATTGCCTTATATTGTGATTTATTAAAATATATACATTTAAGGCAAATTCCTTTCTACATACACTGCAGCTCACCCACTGCCCACCTGGATACATCACGGGAAGAGGAGCTGTTCCTCACTACGTATGGATTCCAGGACCCTCCTGACCCATTACTGATCACAAAATCATGGAATAGTTAAGCATTGTAAATGACCTTAACATTGTCTGGTACCAACCCCTCTGCCATGGGCAGGGATACCTCATACTGGACCATCTCACCCAAGACTCCATACAACATGGTCTTGAATACTGCCAGAGATGGAGTATTTACTACTTCTCTGGGCATCCTGTGCCACTGCCTCACCACCCTCACAGTGAAGAACTACTTTTTTATATCCACCCTAAACTTTTCCTGTCTAAGTTTGACCCATCATCGCTTGTCCTGTCACTACAGTCCCTAATGAAGAGTCCCTCTCCAGCATCCTTGTAGCCCCGTTTAGATACTGGAAGCTGCTCTGAGATCTCCACATGCCTAGTGGCTAATAAAAATAAGCTCCCACCTTTCAACCCGCTGAACAAGAAGCAGCATCCGCTGGTGCTAGCAGCCTTTTTCAAATTCATATTGTACATGTTCTACACGCGTCTTGGTTATTACAAGCTGCCTGCTTCCATCGACAACAGTAATTGCAACCTATTTCTATCAAGTCCCTTGAATTGGCACATTTCAGCAATGCCCCAGAAGAAAGGCTACTCCAACTACTGTATGCGTTCCTGTGCTGTATGAATCAACTTTATGATTTTAATTTTGAAACTGTTATTAAAGAGACAGATTGCATTTAATAACAATTTTACTATTGCCTGCTGCTCTTACCAGCAAGCAATAAAGCAAACTGAAATTAAAATAGGAATCCACTGCTAGGAGGCAAGCACATACAGAGGGTGGCAGTTGTTGTTCTAACCTCCATAAAATATCATCAGGCATAGTATTTCTGACATTGTGGTGCTTATTCTTGTGGCTACCAAACCAAGCTGCAATGTCCTGGGAGTCATTTTTCCAATTAAACACAAAAAACCCCTTTCTCTAGCTCTGTCCTGTACTTACGGTTATCATGTACACTATCTACATGAATCTTGTACACTCAAGTCCATGCATGCCTGAACTGTCTTTGTTATTTTTGCATGCCGTTTTGCTCACTGTTCAACAGAAATACATGATTTACTACAACAGAATAAATTTCTGAGTGGTTGGTGCTATACATAGAGATATTCTGTCAATCACAGAGGTTCTGAATTAGCATTTCTGCACTGGCCATAACTCAGCACTGAATGATATAATAAAGTTTTTCAGAGAACATTCTGTTGTCATAAATCATTTCGTTGCTCAATCCATATGTGAGCACCAATTTCCTGGTACATTAGATAATTCTTATTATTAGAACCACTGATAATGTTTATCTTTACACGCTGTGTGGTGACCTCATAGCAGCCTTCCAATATCTGAAGGGGACCTACAAGGATGCCGCAGAGGAAGTCTTCATCAGGGACTATAGTGATAGGACAAGGGGTGATGGGTTTAAACTGAAACAGGGGAAGTTCAGGTTAGATATTAGGAAGAAGCTCTTTACTGTGAGGGTGGTGAGGTGCTGGCACAGGTTGGCCAAAGAAGTGGTAAAAACCTCATCCCTGGCAGTGTTCAAGACTGGGCTGGACAGTGCCTTGGGTGACATGGTATAGAATGATGTGTCCCTGCCCATGGCGGGGGAGTTGGAACTAAATGATCTTAAGGACCTGTTCAAACCAAATATTCTATGATTCAGAATATTTGATATCTTCAAGAGGCTTGGTTTACCTGGAATATATAGAGATTAACAGACTTCTATGAAAATCCAAGATGAAAGATCTTATGCAAAAAGACTCCCTCAAGGCTACTGCAATATTACCATCAGGCTACGAGTAAGACCTAGGAAGTCCAGTTTGGTTCGTTTTCACACCAGGGTATAACTGAGCAATGATATGGTTTTGGCTGAAGTCAACTCATCATTCTCAAGCAGTACTCAAAAATGGCTGGGGACTTAGCACGGATAAAGACCAATTCCAAACGTCAGCTGATGCATTAATACCTTGCTTGGAGTGTGAAAGTGTTTGACAGTATGGACAAAGGTCATTCTGTATTTATTGGTCAGAGCACCAGAGGATAGTCCTGAGACTATTTAAATGGCTAGAAATTATTCAGTTACAGAGTCTTTACATGGCATTGTCCCACTGAAGCCTCACTTATTTTCATGCATTTTGAGAGTAGTAAAAAAGTAATTTTGTAATCACTGGGAAATAAGAAATAAGGCTTGCTAAGTGCTGCATTCTAGGATCTAAAAGGTGAGCTAAAGAGATATAGCTCTTTGTTGTTCTTTAATCCCTGTAGAACCCTAATCATCACTGCCCTGTGGACAGCTATATTAAGGAACTAATGCACTACAGAAAGCCTCGAGCTTAACTGTTTCTAAGTGTTCAGTGCTACACACAGCTATAGGAAATTAAATACTTCTGGATAGTGAACTACCTGATAGCCGCAGCTGGGGACCACTGCTCTCAGAGTGAGACAGCCTGATCTTCACACAATATCAAACAGTTCTGGGGATGCTGTGACATCCAGAAGCCTCAGAAGGATTTAGGGTGAAAGGGAAACTTGCACATAAGTGATACAGCTAAAATTGAAAGAAGACTTCTTTTGTAGTAAGAGGCATGAAAAAAGAGTGGCAGAAAAGTGCAGCTGAGGTTAACCAGAATCTCCTTTCTGCATTTGTGGCCTCAATCCCCTGCTTCATTTAGGAAAGAGATGGTGTTTCATAACTGCTGCTGCAATGGAGAATTCTTAAACTCAAGCTGCAATGTTACAGAATGATTAATGCAGTGAAGAGCTGCTCCTTTAAAGAAAGACACTGATTTCCTGTGTTTCTCTATATGCATATATATGACTTTCAATTTCCCATTCTCTGTTTGCCTACAGTAAAATTTCAATTAGAGAAGAAAGGAGAAGGCTTCTATTTGCACGCGTATTTGAGTAATTAGTGAGAATAGGAAGGTGATGCAAGATAGTTTAATAAGGGATTTAGCAAAATAATATTTTCTCTCAGTTTGCCTAACAATGGAAATAGTTCTTTAAGTAAATATGAATTACTATACTCAAATAATTTGCGTACAATTTTATTTGTGAGTCAGGATTAAAATATGTAAATATTTTAAATGCCATTCTTCAAAAGGGAGAAACTTGCATTCACAGAAACCCTTTATTCACTTGGAAATTGAGATGACACAATGTGGCATGATAATAGGAACTTGCAGTGCTGCAGTTGCTTCAAACTGAAAGGCAGAAAAGAAATGTGTTTTTTGATTCTTCTATTGCTCTGGTTCTTCCTAATAACAGACATCTTTCTTTTGTGTGAGAAAAGTTAAAGTTACTCTGATGTCCCACTTGGCACCACTTCGTTCAGGGACCTGTGCTGTTTTCAGGGCAAAGGTAATTCCAAAGAGAGTGATCTAGTAACCATTCAATGCATTGGGAGTTCTTTAAATTGACATCCGTAGGATCCTCTGGATCAGATCTTATTTTAAATGAGTGGCAAATAGTCAGGCAAATCCCTGAATCAACAGATTGTGGTGTACAGCCAGCTTTGGCAGTTTCTTGAAGAGATACATCTACTGGGGTCAGCAGATCCTATCTCACATGACAAATTCAGCAGCTAGCAGAGTGAGATTCATTGAGATGGAATAGATTTACTAAAGGTCCTTGAAAGCAAAGGTTTTGTGTTTTTCACTCATGTTTTCCAGTAGAGCTGATGAGACCCTTACCAAACAAAGCACTCAGGAGAAAGGGAAGGACTGCAACATATAATTACTACTTAGCGCATCCACACATCTCCAATCCAAATTGTGCAATAAGGATACATTATATTAAAACATTGAAACAGTAGGGGGATGTTCAGTGAAGCTATTTGTGCAGTCCTAGTTGCTCATTCTAACTCCTTCTCTGCCTGCATGGCCATGTTCCCTTCCAATAGAAACTAGAGTGGAAGGAGATAATGTAACAGTCTCTAATATGTTATTTACCCAGGCTGTACTTCCAGACCTAAGAAATGCTTCCAGCTCCAACATCACAAACATGATGGTAACCTTGTTCTTACCAAACCATGCTAAGTCCGTAAGCGATACAGGACATATATTCTTCAATTTTCAACTACTATCTTGGCTAAATATGGTACTGTGCATATTGATCAGCTCAATCCACCAACAAACACATGAGTATTTCAGACAATAAAGTGCTCTTCAGTCAGTATACTGCACTGACAACTTGAGCCATGTCTGCAAATACAATCCTTTAAATTACAGGTAAGCCTCATTACTGCATTACAAAGGAAGATGGATGCAAACTGCTCATGTGTTCTATGCTGAGTTAACTGTTTCAATGGACTGAATAGGAAGTTTCCTACTGATTGCAATGGGGTACCAGTAAAATGTTGGGTATAATTGGCATGGGGTTGCTTTTAATTGTCATTTATAAGCATGTCTTTTCCTCTTATGGGAGAAAAATCGGGTATTGTGTTGAATGGGTTCAAAGACTGAGAGATGTTGTCTGCAACCATAAGGTGGGGAGCAATAAAAGAAATGAAATCCATAACACGGCACCGTTGTGCCTAAGAACAAGAAATCAAACAAATTTAAATGTTATCTAAATTCCTTTCATGGGCAGCTTGGCTGAGAAAAATCTGCCATTTGCTGGGATAGCAAGTTCTGGGAGACATAAGTTGTACTTCTGTATCTTGCTAGTAGAGCAGTGCTGCAGCAAGCAGCTCCACCCGCTGAGATACTGATTAACAGGTGACTTACAAACAGATGTAATACAAAACCACCTCTCAATGTTAATACCAAAAGATACCAAATGCCCTTGAGCAAGACAAGTCATTCACACAGCAGGTGTCTAATGTGTCATTCTATGACAGGTTTATGTAAGGGTTTTATAGAGACTTGAACATAGTGACACACCTTCATGCTCAAAGCGTTAAGTGGGAACAAGCCCCAGCCCTGCTGAAGCACATAGCAAATCTGTGCTCACACAAAACTGAAGAACCATAGGATAAAATACTCAAGTTGAAGTAAGGGGCTTCAAATTAAAGAAGAGAGAGAGTGAAGGAAAGGGAAGGGAGGAAAAGGGAAAGGCAGAAAGGAAGGGAGGAAGGGAAGAAGGAAGGAAGGGAAAAGGGAGGAAAAAAGGAGGAAAGGAGGAAGCAAAAAAGGAAGGAAAGAAGAAAATTTTCTCCTCCATAATTCTAGATTTGTACACCAGCACCATTCTTACCCCATATGGTTTGGGCGTTGTTGGGACTGATCTTTCCTAGCCTAGCCACAACCAAGAATACCAATTAAATAAGTACATTACACTGGTCATGGAGACCGTACCTTCTCATTTTCTTAGATATTCCTTCATCAACATAGTCATCAAGCCTGTCATGACTCTTTTGCAATTGTCTGTCACTGTCTAGAATGGAGTTCTTCTATAGAGCCTGATTTTTTGGGTGCATACAGCATCTAAATTACATTAAGCTTTTCTTAGTGAAGGATTAATCTGTAAAGAGATGGAGTGCTTCTGAAGCAAAGTTTAACAGCTTTGATTGTGAGAAGAAGAAAACTCAACCAAACCAATCCTGATCTCACTGTATCGAATTGGCACTGCTCAGCCCATCAAGAAAGCACGTTTGACTTTCCAGCTTTACTATTAAGGCCAGGATCTCTAAGAAACTCTACCATAGTTTCAGTAAACAAGACAATCAAAAATAAGATGGTATCTTCTATGTCATGTTTATGTTATTTTGTGAAGCGGATAAGGCAACAAGCTATTATGTCTCCAACAGAATGAAGGCAAGGCTACAGTGCCCTCTGTGCAAAGACTGGAATAGGAAAACATGAAATAATTCAGAGGTCTGATAAAAAATGCCTTCATCCCTATATCTGAAGGGAAACTGTAAGAAATTCTGTTCATATATTAGCAAAGGCAAACCAAAGTCCAACTCACGACACTGCCATTAACAGGACAATGCTGAGGGTGCTGCTTGCACCAAGGACCCCAAACCCAGTTCTCATAAAGGAAATCTGGGGAGGTAATCCCTAGGTGTAATCAACAGTTAGAAAGGGGATATGGATTATTACTTAAAAAGCAGAATAGCCATCAGTGATCTAAGTCTTTGAGCCGCATTTTCCATATTTGAATTTAACAGCTATCCCTCCTCCCTGCCTCGCTCCTCATAGTCTTTACATCTTCAGGTTAGAGGCTGAAGTGAGACATTTCAGCCCTGTGAACATCTGTAAGGCAGAGAAGAGGATAGGTGGAGTTACTAGGACACTTAGAACTGCTGGTCTTAAAATACCTGTAGTACACCAAACTGGTGCAGACTACCCAGCTCAAAGAGTTGTTAAGATGGGTAAGCAATATATGTGCATGGATGTACTTATTTTCCCCATAGCGGAAGGTAAAACAAGAAAACATTCTCAGCATCATGAGAACTGCCATGAAACAGTGTCATTATTGTTCATACAGCTCCTCAAGAGACCTCTCACAGATCTCAGGGGTGTCCGTGCACTTGTACTGACACCTGGTGGCAAAAAAGGAGCAAGAAGAAACTGAATAAAGATGGCTGACAATTTGTTTTCCCAGTTTCCAGGTTATTTTACATGTCCAGGATGAAGATTACACTGATCATATACATTCCAGCCCTACTCTTTCTGAAGCTTTCATTGAGTTCCTTTAAAAGTCATTTGTCAAGCCATCACATACATTCTTTTGAGCAAAACTCTGAGACTGCTGGTTACGTTTCCCATTTTCCGTATTATCAAATTACAAATGCTTGTAATCAAGGCGAGATGAATTGCAACAGTTCTGATCAACAGGCCCAGTGCACCATTTTCCTGCCACTGGTACACTTAACAGTATTTACAATATTATGCTTTTAGAGCAACCTTTCTGGAATACTTGCATGTTTTTCCAAGGGCTGAACACCAAATCTTCATCACAGATTACATGTTCTATTCTCCATTTCTTGGGTTGTTTTTCTTCTTTCTCATAATTAAACTGAACTTTGGATTCTGGGACTGATAGTTTCATCTCATTGGAGAAGCAGCAAAATGATGCCTGAGAATATGCTACAGGCAGCTTAAGTTATATATTGCCAGTGGAGCTGGAACAAACCCAATCATAGAGTGCTTGCAAATTTTCAGTGCATTCCCACCGTTGTTTCCTAGGAAGCTACTTCATCCTAAAATCTAATTCCATGTGTAGAGGAATAAGTAAAGGGTGATGTCCATGAAATCCCATAGCTGGGAGCCATAGCCTGAGCAAAACAAACCCCCTTTCCTCCTAAATGTGAAATATATGCCCCATTCAGTAACTTCTGCCATAATTACAGAACCATTTAACCCTTGGTAAGTAATTAATTTCAGCTTGCTCCAACAGTGGCTACTTAATGTAATATATCCTGTGCAAAACTAAAACTGACATTTATCTCTCTTGTTCAGAAACAAAACCTAGCATAATTAATAATTCATTGCTCTTTCATCAGCACTGTCAAAACTGAAAGGCTGGTGTGAATCTGAACTACAACTGAACACACTTTTTTTCTGAGCTGACATATTCTATAGAATACGAGTATAAGCTACGTGGAGAAAGAAGCATCTTCTGACTGAAGTCTGTGAGATGGTTATTGCATGGTGTATGAACAGTGTAAAGCATTACTGCTGGACATGTAAATAACATTTACATGCTACAAGTATTCAATGGCAGGTTGGACAGGGCCTTGAGTGACTTGGTCTAGTGGAAAGTGTCTCTGCCTGCAGCAGGAGGGGTTGGAAATAGATGATCATAAGGTTCTTTCCAATCCAAACCATTCTGTGATTCTATGATTCTAACATTTAATAACCATCAGATTCCATTTGGAAGTTACCTTATTTTCCACTGTATCTAGCTCTACAAAGAATTGGGTCTAGTATTAGTTCTTATAACGAGCTGAAACTATAATTGATTAAATCTACTAACTTAATACCTTTTCTAAGAAATCAATGCACATAAAATGTTACAGGAGACACAAAAGAATACACACCTCTTATTGTAAGTGAATAAACAAAAAGGAACTCTTTTGGCCAAGGAATCACAAAACAGATTGCATTTCCCAACTAAAACCCTTATCACAAAATCTTAGTGCAACCATCTTCTTGTTTACTCTGTGTTTTCCCAGGGAAAATGAAGGACAATAAAATGATGTGATGCAAATGACAAGGAAGTGCAGCTAACAGATTTACCTTGTTTTGCTTCTCCCCACCCTGCTCATTCTTGGGCTGTAAGAAAAAAACACTGGGAAATGAAGTAATTTCTGAACTGGATTAAAATGCTGACATTAAACACAGTAATTTTATGTTTCAGGTAATTTTTACTGTCAGAATTTACTAATCATTAGGAGGTACAGAGGACAGAAGTTTGCAATAACAGAAGCATCTGAAGACTAAGAATTTGCTCATGTTTCGAGTTGTACATACAGGCAGGTATATATAATTTATGCTTTTGAAAACAATGTAAGTGTAAGGTGTGTAAATTCCACATATTACAGACCTCAGTCACATACATGGACATATCCTACAGCTCTGTATCTTCAGCAGCAGCAGTTTAAGCTATTCCTAACTCTGTAGAGCCAGTGATCTGAGTCATTGCTCCATCTGTACCACCCTTGTGGAAATGTCAGTGGCAGATGCTGCTAGTTAAACAGGATTTAAGTTAAAGGATTTAGAACAAGATATCAAAACACTTAACAGGGATTTCAACTGGCTCCTGCTCTCCTTAAAGTATATAGATTTTGGAGTTACCCCAGAATACCATTTTCCTTATGTCATCTGTGGGAAACACAAAGCTCCTGTCAATCCTGGTGGGATAAAAGTTTGACACTTGGAGACTCTTGCATGCTTGCTGGTCATTAGAGCTTTACTTATTAGAAATCAAATATGAAACACTGGAAGGAATGGTATAACCTCCTCTGACACTTGGAAAGAGACTCCTAGTGAAAAGAGGCATCTCTTTTTGGGCAATCAGAATAGTAGTTCTGCCTTGTGAGCAAACCTCGAGGAGAACGTAGTCTCTGGGCCTATAGCATTGGATAACACTGGGGACAACCCAAATATCTGTCTCAGCCCAGAAACCTCCATTACACAGCCCTTCTGAGTTTTTTCTAACAGTGCTGGGATGCAGCAAGTGTTTGTGCTACTGCTGCAGGAGAGGAGAAAATTGGAACAGACATTTCCACCTTCCAGGAGAGCATCCTAACCACCATTGCTGAGGCTACTGTAGCTTGTCAAAATGAGATCTCGCTATATAGGGGAGCAGAAGATGGAATCCAGAAACCTTACTTTTGCAGGCATGTCCTACATCGAGGAACAAAACTCATTCTCTTTTCTGCCAATCCAGTGAATATAAAACTGTATTCCAGTGATCCTGTATTCACAGATTATCCTAAAGTTGCATTTGTTCAGCGATGTATACGAGTAAGACTGCTTCTGAGGAAGAGCTTAAGAAACTTCCCACAGCCACCACAAAAGATAAAAACAACACATAGCATCACTCTTACAGATTTTACTGCCAGACACATTCTGAATGTACATACGTATTATTGCTTTAAAGTCCATAGGCAGTTACAACCTGCAGTTAAACTATTTTAATCAGCTTTCCCATTGCTGACAGCAATTGTAGGACCACCAAGACCTTTCACTTCACTTACATGCCTAAAGAAATTTAAACTTCTTTGAAGTCCAAAAGCTTTTAATACAGGGACACAGATTCTGGAGTTGTGTTATGGCTCTACAAGCAAGCTGCAGGTGCCTGGATGGGATATTCACACAGTCAGTGTGAATAAGCAGAAGACTGGGAGTCAAGAACTATATGATCCTGAAGAGGTTATTTAAAAACCTTTGTGTTGTTTTCCCATTGGGAAAATTGTCTCCCTTATTACAAAGATGTTTCTTTCAAAAGCTTTAAGCACATATCTAGAAAGCACTTTAGGCTCCTTTTATTTTAATGAATTCACTTTCACCTTTACAACACCTAAAGGCTATGCACCTTTCTTCTTGGTGCTAACCTTGGCTCTTTTAGAACTGTAGTGCTGTAAAACCATGGAAAAGATTCCTTTAAGAATAAGGATTTTCAGAAACTGGCAATAATAAGGTACTTGTAGGAATTAAGTTTTTCTTCAACTGTACCTGTGTTATTTGTGTTCCAGAGCGAGAAGATGCACTTCCACTGAATTCTTTTGGTATGACTCTATGTTTGTATCTACTGAAAGTGCTGCAAGACAGAGATCTCTCCAGAAAGAGAGATGAACATGTCAAGTTATTTATGTGACGATGAATGTAGCAAGGATCTTTTCACTCCTAAATGATTTTATTCCCTTCACTAATAGAAATTACACATAGACATCAAGGAGCAGAAGACAAGCTTGTAACATTAATATAATCTTATATAAACAGATTTTACCTGCAAAGAAGCCCTTAAGTTTTTCACAATCCCCATGTTATTTATTCAACAGCCATTATTGATAGACCAGGTAGGCAGAACAGGCAATATTTAACTACTCCTAGTAGGAATTGACAAGGGTATCAGAGCTCATAGCTTTACCATTTCTTACGAAGTCTTCAGTTCATAAGAAGCATACGTAAAATAATTCCAACAGGTTTATAATTTTTGCCTCTTTCCTTCTAATTTTAATTACTAGCTTGGAAAAAGCTGAGTATTTTAAAATATCATGTACAAGGCTTCCCTTCCAAGGGCAAGAAGAAATTAAATCATGCCTGTGCGCATTCTCTGTATCATCAGTAACCCTTTCATTTATCCAAATTGAACAGTTTGGGGAGGAAAGATTAAGGGTTTCCCTTGGAATTCTGTATAGGTCAATGGGCAGGGCGATTTGTTGCAAGACAGGACCTTGACTGGCAACAAGTTCAGTAGAGCCTAAAATCTGCATACCTGCACATGAGCAGAAGTAGCCATAAGACAGGGTCATCATGCAAAGGCCAAGTTCTTCTTGCAGTAGTCTCCTACACGTTCAGAAAACATCAGCTGAAGCACATGCTCTTTTTGACTTAGACATGAGGTGTCTTCTTAGGCAATAGGTACTTTGCAGCAGGAAGAATACAGGGGACAGAAAGAAGTGTCTTGTGAGCTTTACAGGACTCTGGGTTTAAGGGCAACTCCAGTGTCATGGTTAGGATGTTTTGGACTTTCCCAAAACATAACTTAGGCAACACTCTCTTACAAAAGTCTTGTTTTGTAGATACAGACACAGCTGATCAAAGGTGAATTTCCACCTCAAAGAGAGACTGGAGACAGAGGTCGTGGAGGTGAATACAAATAAATACTAATATTACAGGGAAAAACAGTGCTTGATATGGACTTACAGAGGTTCCGAGAGTGGATATTTTTAAAGCTAGTACAAATACCTGCATTGCCTTGACTACGGCCTGGAGATTTTTGCTTCAGCAACTGTAGAGCAGTCAGCTGTTAACTCAAAGTTAATTCAAACAGCCAAAGACCTGACTGTTGCTGAAAGGAGTCTGAAGCATTTGAAGCAAGACTGAGATTCTTCTTATGGCTTTGCACCACCCGTGCAACACGCACTACACATAACAGCCATGTAATAGAATGGTTTGGGTTGGAAAGAACCTTAAGATCATCTAATTCTAACCCCTTGCTATGGGCAGAGACACCACACACTAGACCATGTCACCCAAGACTGTCCAGTCTGGCCTTGAACACTGCCGCAGATGGAGCATTTACCACTTCTTTGGGCAACCCATTCCAGTACCTCATCACCCTCACAGTAAAGAACTTCTTCCTTATATCTAATCTGAACTTCTCATGTTTTAATTTGAACCCATCACCCCTTGTCCTAACACTGCAGTCCCTAATGTCACACGAGCCTAGATTCAGTCTGGAAACTATCAGAAGCAACCATATTTCGATGTCTCTCAAATTATAGAAATGTCACTTTCCCACTGAAGCCTTATGTTCCAACATGAATAGAAACAAAAAAAAAAAAAAAAAAAAAAAAAAA